>ADNK01003417.1:0-51163 GCA_000320545.1 Bigelowiella natans CCMP2755 | reverse complement strand
TTGCAATGATGTAGAAGTGGTTAGGGGCCTGGTGTTTGTCTTGTCTTTGAGGATGGGCCCTTTTCCTCCGAGATGGTATCACTGCCCAACCCATCGTGGTTCTCGCCCCCCTCACAGCGGCCCTCACCGCGCCGGGGGGTGTCACGTACATGCACTCTTTCGCATGCTTCGAGGTTCTGACACCCACACCCGCACACTCGCAGACACACTCGCACACACACGCACACACACACACACACACACACACATAGACATGCATATATATACATATATGCATATATATATATATATATATATATATATATATATATATATATATATATATATAAGCGCGTGTATGTGTGTATGTGTGTGTGTGTGTGTGTGTGTGTGTGTGTGTGTGTGCACGTTGTCATAGTTTCACGTATGTTAGCGAAAGGCAGAAAAGCGGGAGAGGGGAGGGAGTTATGGGGAGTTGCTGTGCACGTGTTACGACAACTGTCGTTTACTGTTTTGAGTGAGTGAATAGTGGCAAGGAGAACGATACGATAGCAGGCATGATGTTTCCCCTCTTCTCCCTCCATCCCCCCCCCCAATATCATTTCGAAGCAGAAAAGGCAATAACCTTCTCCGGACAGGTGTTCTTGGCGATGTGGAAGGCCTCGGTGTATTCTCCATTCTCGATCGCGTATTGCACCGCGAGCTCGCCCAGCCCTCTCTGCGTGAGGAACTTGATACCGGCGTCCCCGCCGACGGATATGGCGAAGTAGAAGGCGGTTTTCTTGTACTCCTGGACCCCGCCGATCTTGGAGACGCGGAGCGCATCCTCCCACATCTCCTGGTTCTTGTACATGTCGCGCGCGACCTCCCACTTGCTGGCGGCCAAGTAGTGCTTCTCCGCCTTGTGGAATTCTCTGGGGATTAGTAGTTGTATTAGTAGGCGGACGGGAAGGGGGAGGAGCGAGCGAGGTGTGCGTGCATGTAGTGGATGTGGCTATGTGGCTGTGTGGCTATGTGGCTATGTGGCTATGTGTGTGTGTGTGTGTGTGTGTGTGTGTGTGCGTGTATCAGAAAACAGACCCTTCTCGCGCGAACTGCTCCGCTAGGCTTGCGTGCGTTGCCTCGAGCATGTCCTTCTTGTGCACCTTGACCAGCTCCAACATCTCGTCGTACTTCCGGTGCCTCTTGTACATAGTGATTGCTAGCATCGACTCCTTGGCCTGCAGATAGAGGTGCGCCGCGCTCTTGAGGTCGCCCTCGTTCTCGAGCTTCTTGGCGTGCTGCAAGTATGTCTTTTCCCTCTCTGCCTTGTCCATGTACTCCTGAGCCACCCTGTCGGCGCTATCCCAGAGGCTTGCCTTGAGGTACATGCGGACGGCGGCGTGCACCATCCCCCCGCGAATGTAATGTCGCTCGGCCTGTTCGAAGCTCATCACACTTGCGTAGTGATCTGCAATGCGGCGGAGATACGGCTTTGCACTCTTCTCGTCCACGTCGTCGAGCCCTTCGATCGCGCGCTTCCATTGCTTGGCCTTGATGGCGGCGTCTATCGCTTTCATGTTGCAGCCCGCCTCCACGAAGTGTGCGCACGCGGCATCCCACTGCTCCAGGCGGACCATGTAGTCGCCCCATTGCTCCTGCAGCTCGACGACTCGCTGCGGAATCTCCCTCTTGCACAGCGCCACGGCCTCGCGAAAGCTGTTGCCCTGCAGGTAGGCGGAGAGCGCACGCTGGCTGTACTTGAGCGCCTCGAGGAACTTGCCGGCCTGTGTGTACATCTGCTTCTTCAGGAGCCCCTCGGCGACCTTTTCGAGCAGCTGCGAATCGTTCGTGAGGTGCTGCTCGGTGACGACCCTTGCGGCCTGGGAAGGATACCCACCGTCGAGGTAGAGCGACAAGGCCGTCATGTAGTCGCCCTCTTGCTCCTTCAGCTTTCCCGCGATCTCCTGCTGCTGGGTGGAGATGAGGTAGTCGTAGTACTCCTTGGCCAGCCACGAAGCGCTGGGGTGCGACTGCGAGTTGGCGACGCTCAGGGCGTCCTGCCACTTGAACAGCCTCCTGTGCATGTCAATGGCCAGATCGATGCGGCCGTTGTCCATGTAGATTGCCTCCGCTTTCTTAAACTGGCGCCGGTATATGGCGACCTGAGCTTCGACCCGGAAGTCGTTCTCGCCATGCTCCATGGCGAGCGAGCTCAGCTTGGACATGTACTGGGACTTGCTCAGGTCGCCCAAGGCAGCATAGGCCCTCGCACCGATGGCATACGCGTTGGCGTCGATCGCGCAGCTGGCCAGCTGCTCCCACATAGCTTCGCGAGATTTCTCGCTGTCACCGAGCTCATACACGCCCTTCTCCTCCATCTTTCGTTGGTGAAGTGCGTTGGCACCTCCTTGCTTCTGCTCCTTCCGCTTCTTCACGTCCATCGCCTCCAGGATCTGCATCGCCTTCACGAGCTGCATGTCATCGAGCGCCGAGTCGAAGGCGATGAGGTCCTCGTCGAGCACGTAGGTGGCGCGCGAGGAGCCCTCGTTGACGATGATGTGGGTCTTTCCCTCCTCGAGCCTTTCGATCTCCTCCACGTCCCCTTTGATCTCGCGCGTCACGACCTGGTCCGAGTTCTCAATGCGGTACCACACGTACAAGATGTTGCGGCTCTGAGCCACGACAGCATCTGAGCCGGGCACCCACTGCACATAGTCGCAGAAGTTGAGCAGCGTCACCCGCTTTTGCTGGCTACCGTCGTTCCTCTGGGACAGGTCGAAGAGGTGCAATGTACGCCTATTGTCGCGGAAGAGCAGCTTCGAGGCCTTCACGTTCAGCTCGAGCCAATCTATGCGGGCGGTATGGCTCACCGTCACGTCATGCCCGTAGAGTAGGTCCAACACGCGGATCTGAAAGATAAAGAAAAACGAGCAGGAGCACAGGCAACGTCAACTACACAGCTATACTCGGTATGCAATCGTAACCCAAGCCAATGGCAGGGAGTAAAGTGGAAAATGCAGGCATCGTCCAGACACTTTTCATGCGTGGGAATTCTAGAAGAAATTGAGCCAACGAACAAGCAAAAACCGAGCTCGTGGGGTAGATTGTAAGCGTTCTTACCGAGAGCTGGTCGAGCAGGAAAGCCACTTTCTTGATCTGAACCTTCTCCTCTAGTTCTGAGATTCTCGTCGAGATGAGATGGGGGTTCATGTGCTCAGTGCGCACTTGCCCAATGATCTCATTGCTGCCATATTGAACGATCGACAGCTCCCCAGCCGCAAAAACCTGAACGTTATCAAAGCGTTAACACAAAATCAGAAAAAGTCGAATTGATTAGAGTCATATCCAAAGGAGCTCCCCCCAACCGACCACTATATTTGACATTTTCTGCACAGCATGGTTCTTCCCTTTAGTGCCGTGAAATACCAGCCAAATTCCCACCTCACCCCTTTATGATTCTCCCGCAACTGTTTGTCCTTACCATGCACACGGTGGGGTTGTCAAAGAAGAATCTCTCCTTCCCGGAGCGAACCCACTCGATCTCGCTTGTGCGGCGCGTTTCGAGGTCGCAGAGGATGAGCGTCTCTGGGGTTCTCCCGACGAAATAGCGCTCCGCGTATATGTCGCTCTTCGTAATCTCGTAGTTGAGCTTGGAGCTGACGGAGGCTGTCTCTCCCGTCGCGATCGTTTTGACGACGAGGGAGCTCGCACTGGTGTAAGTGAACTCCCACTGGCCGCGGTACCTAAAGCGTCTGATGCAGGCATCGTACAAATCGACAGCCCCGCACAGAGAGCCCGTGGCGAGCTTGGAGCCGTCTGGCCGCCATGACATGGCGCTGATCGTGTACAGGTTTTCGATGTGCGTGATGGGCGCTTCGTTCCATCGCTCTGCGTTCGGGTTATAAACGAAGGTGAAGAAGCATGAAAAGTTGCCAAACACCACGGTGTGGCCTGCAGGGTTGAATCGAGCTGAGGAGAACTCCTTGATGGAGCTACGAGTCTTCGAAGAGGCCTCAAGCTTCTTGTTCTCCTCCCCGGTCTCCCCCCCTGCAGTGTCTCCGCCGTCATCTCTCAGCGGTTGTAGAGTGTGCGTGAACGTCTGCACGTGTTCTCCGACATCCGTGTAGAATCGAACCTGACCCGTGTTTCCTGCCACCGCAATGTGCACACCGTGAGCGAGGCAGTATGGCACAAAGGGAACTTTGAACACGCGGCTAGTCTCTGCGCGACCCCCGGAAGCGTCCCTGAACGCGTATCGATGCACATTGCCATCCAAGTGACCGCACACGAACCCATGGCCTGATGGGCTCGGTGCGAGGGAAACCACATACGATTCTGTCGAGAAGAGCCGGAATGCTTTGTTATTCTTCAGCACACCGACCATTACCTGGCCATCCGCGAGGCCAAATACAATTTCGCCAGGCCTCTTCGCGGGCCAGCACATGCACGTAACCGAGACACGCCGTAGAAACTTGTTGCAAATGGTCTTTTTAGCTCCCCAAGTAGAGCCGAGCTTGTAAACAAATACAATGTTGTCGCTTTGCGCGACGGCCAGCAAAGTAGAGTCCGGGGAGAATGCGATATCACGGATGAGGTAATTACGAGATCCATTCTGATATATACATTGATAAGTTTGCAAAGGTTGAAAACTATATTTTAGCGGAAGTGTAGCTTTTGTGGTAGCCTGACCTTAAGGGCGGGTTTGGTATTGAACCGATCCCTCTCCTTTCCCTCTTCGTCATAAAGAAAAATCTTTCGACTGGGGTGATAAGTATGAATTAGGGAGTGCCGATACACACACCCACACCCACACACACGCACACATATTTATATATCTACCTATTCATCAAAATTGTACTGCTGTTCAATGACGACCTGTAAGTAGCAACGGCCAGTCTCATTCCGTTGGGAGACCATGACATCGCAGTAACCTTATGGAACTTCCCATCGTCCATTCGTTCTATGTATCATCCCAGGGGTATAAGGAGCCGAACGTATCATTTATGGGGAGATTGGTTAAGATTTTTACCCGAGTTTTGGATGGTGTCGAGGTAACGGAACTGCATGGCTTCTTATTCCTAACGTTCCTCTCGCCGTGTCGTTCTTGATTCTCTGGGAGATTCGGCTCCTCGCCTCCTCTATCTCTCCTTTTGGTTTAATTAAATCAACCGTCTGTCCCTCCGATAAATTCAGTGAAGAAACCCTGTTGTGTGGTGGGGTATCGCACAGGGGGGCGTTGGGCGTGGAGGGGGATGCTCCTCTCCAACTACTTTGAAACGCCTGTCTGAACCTCTTCAAAAACCGCGAAACTCGGTAGCTATATTGATGATATTCCAATCTATTCGTAGATTGCGACATGAATATTGCGAAGACGGTACTCAAATAGGCGTTACGAGCAGTTTCCACACACTTTCAAAAATTATCATACGTTATATAGAACGATTTTGTGTGATAAATATAATTCTTTTTATGATTCTTAATGTAGATAATATGATTTTATGGATTAATGAGCAGGCATTTAGCTTAACGTAAACAAATATTTAGATCTGAATTATTTGTCAACCGAGAAAAGATCATGCATTGAGAGAACAAACGAATAAACATTTCTCATATTTCAAATTGGAAATATTGAAGTTCTTCAAAATTAAAAACGTATCTAAGGTAAGAAAAATTGCGAGACGTATCTGTGTTTTCTCCTCGTATTTTCAAATATTCTTGATGAAGTGAAAACTTGAACGACGTTAAAAAAAGTGACTCGAGCCGAGAAATAAAGTTCTGCATTTGAGCGGGGAAGTGCGTCTGATGCGTAAAAAAAGCGAAAAGATGACACCTGTGAAGTACGGACAATTATATTAGACGACATACATATTTCGATACCTTATGTAAAAAATAGAACCTATTTTGAATCCAAGCAACATTGCTAAATCCAATTTCTCAGAAGTTGAAAAATACAATAATCTAGAAGAAAATTTTATATTCAATGATATAAATAGGATACGACAAAGGATATTTGACGATACTGGGTTAAGGGAGGGATATTTTTTGATGCCCTTTCGAATATTAAATCTTCCGGTTGACCTTTGAGGGATTGCTGTGAATGGGGGCCCGCAGGGGTGTAAAGGATGAGAGGTAGAACAAGATGAGTAGCTGAAAGTCAACTTTTAAGGTATCTACTTCAATATCAATATGGCTTGACGTTGAAGAGAATACTCACTATTCTTGTCACTCTAAGGATACGAGCACAATGGGTTTGAGCAACGACGTGCTAGGCTTGGCCTCTTTCGTATCCAAGGAGAAGCTGGCCGAAATCGTTGCGAAGAACCCTCAGGCCAAAGGTGACAGCTTTTTATCAATTCATTTCTACGGTCAATCAACTAACTTCGTACCTCAGCAGCATCTGCACCCGGCAAAGATATTCACAAATCTTACTCAGCATCCGTGATGGGCTCCGCAGGCGCCACACCTCAAAGTAGGATCAGTCTCAGCAGTGCGAATGGATCCATTCATAGAGGGGCTAATGCCAGAATTAACTCATTGGCAGGAGGACCCCATATGTCTCTATCAAAACATCAAATGAACTCATACAATCCTCACGCACACCCGGGTTCCGGGGCGCTTTCGGTCTCACAGTACCGGACAAACAAAAAGCAGCTCGGTTCCATAAAGACTCAACCGTTGCAACAAGATGCGAAGGTTGTAATATAAATCAAATTTATGTTAATGAAGCCGAATAACATATCGGGGATCTGCTATGAAAGGGGGGTGGGGGTTAGCCTGGGGTCATTTCAATCTTATTTCCTTTTTCGGGGCCCCAAACAGGCAGTGTTCGATGTGGTTCCTATATCCACAATGATGCAAATTTCAAATCAGGTTGAAAGTGCAACAGCGAACAAGGTGGCACCTCCAGCCCCGTCCCCAAATCCTGTCGCTGTCGAGTGTGATGACGAGGTTTTGCGGCAAGTTAAGGTCGTATACAATCCTAGGGAGGCGGAATGGTTGACAGACGCAGACGTCATCACCCTCGCGCCCGCCGTAGAATCTGACGACGAGGATGATGGGGAATTCCAATCTAGATGGGAGTGGGTGCCCATAAGAAACTCCTCCCGGCTCAAAGAATCAGACAAGCTGGAGGACGATCTGACGATCTATCACTGGCGGGATCTAAGTAAGGTTTCTGCTGGCAGCGACTACAAGTTTTCCTGTTTCGACGAAAGTCTTAAGTTCCTCCGATATACCGATGAGGAGTATGAACAGTACCTGCAGCATCCTGAGTGGACACGGGACGAAACCGACTCTCTGTTCGCTTTGTGCGAGGACTACGATCTCAGATTTCTGGTAGTCCATGACCGCTACAACCTCATCCCGACCCCACACAGCTTTGAGGAGAAAGACTACAGCCCTATAATAGCATCGGCACAGCAGCAGCAGCAGCAGCAGCAGCGCCGAATCGAATCGAAGGAAAGCGAAGCCAAGCGGAAACAGCAGTTGACTGATGCTGCCAGATCAGTGTCGAACAACGACGCCACCGCAGCAGCAGCGGTGCAGCAGCCGGGGGGGGAGAAGGCCGCATCGACAGGAGCAGCGACAGAGACCGCACAAGCAGCTGACCGTCCTTCCGCAGCATCCATATCGCTTTCGCAACAACCAAGTAGTAGTAGTGGTAATAGTAGTAGAGGCAATGGGCCTCAGCTGATGGAAGTGGAGGAAAAGGGAGTGGTAGTAAAGGAAGAGGGGACGACACCCGCAGCCGCTACGACACCCGCAGCAGCAGCAGCAGCAGTAGTAGCGGGGACAGGAGCGACAACAAATCAAGCTAGACCACAACCACCAGCAGGGTTGAACCCCAGCAGCAGCTCATCGGCGGCTGCTGCTGCTGGCACAGCGACTACTGCTTCGATGGAGGTGGTACCAAGCTCTGGAGGACAGAATGCAGCTGCGGTCGCTAACAATCCACACAGTACTGCAGCAAATACTGCTGCTACTGCTGCCCCTGCTGGCGGTGGAATGAAAAACAACAATAATAGTACAAGTAGTAGTCACGGCGCCGCAGCAACAACGACCCCCCCCCCTCCCCACCACCCCACCCACCACCACCACCACCCGAAATGCCCCCTCCACAGCTGCCGCCGCTGTGACATCCCTCCCCCCGATGGCTAATTCTTCTCCTCCTACGACCAATAAAAACGACGCTGGTAATAGCTCGGCGGCATCATCAAAGCCGCCAGTAGTTGGCCCCGGCGGCGACAACATCGCTCAAACAGCACCTCACCAACGGGTGCAGCAGCAGCAGCAGCAGCAGTCACAACCGCCTCAGCCCGCCTCTAGCAGCTCGTCTACGAGAGACGATGAGGGCGACGAAAGACGGCAACGGAACAACTCGACGACGACGATAGAAGACCAGGACTTGGAGCCCGAGGACCGAGGCAGCAGCAGCAGCAGCAGCAGCAGTAGAAACCCCCGGTCGGTAGAGGAGTTGAAGGACCGCTTTTATTCCATCCAACGCATGCTGCTGAGGGTCAGGAACGGGAGGGACCCCGACATCGACAAGCACCCCATGATCAAGTTTGAGTATGACATGGAGCACGAGAGCCGCCGCCGCGTGGAGCTCGACCTGCTCCAAAGGAGGACCTACTCGCAGGAGCTCAAGATCGCCTCCACCGTCATCGCGGCACGCCGCCTGAACAAGCGGATAAAGATGATCAAGAGGTCCCTGGGCGAGAAGCACGGGGGGCGCATGTACGACCACCGAATGGCGGCCGCCGCGTCCTCGTCGACCCACGACGGCCCCTCCTCCTCGTCGCATAAGCGGGGGGGGGGCTCGTCGTACAACCCGAAATACTACCGCAGCGGCGCTGGCGGCAGCTCGATAGAAGGCGCGGGGTCCTCGATGCGAGGTGCCTCCTCCGGAGTTGTTCCTACGGGGGGGCGGCGTCTGAACAAGTTCGGCTCCGCCACGCCGGGCGAGATGAAATCGTCCTCCAACGACATCGAGGACGTCTTCCAGGACATGGAGATGGAGGAGGAGGACCGGGAGATCAAGCTCGCGCCCATCCCCGAGGAGGTGCTCGCGAAGAGCATCGTGGCGCCCCTGAAGCCCGGGGTGACGCTGCGGAGCCTGCAGCTCGCCGCGCCGCTGCAGCTCGGCGGCCGGCAGATGAAGAACCTTGAGAACGAATTCGTGTCGATCCAACTCAGCCTGAAGAAGCCTAGACCCTTCGCGGTGCCCACGCAGGACGTCTGTAAGAAGTACAACGAGCTGCGGCAGGACGTCGTGACGCTCATCAACATGCGAAACCACATCAAGATGAAGCAGCACAAGCTCGACGGGCTGCGCTCGATCCTGAAGCAGCACAACAAGGCCGGCGGCGGCAGCCATTCCGCGTCGTTCTCGTCGAGCCACTACGATTACAAGAAGGACAAGCGCAAGTTCGGTGACATGGGGGGCGGCTCGTTTAAACGGAGGAAGATGGGCAAGAACCCGAAATTCGACACGTAGTAGTAGTAGTAGTAGTAGTAGCAGTAGTAGTAGTAGTGGTAGTGCAGTTGGTATCTTGCCTGTTACTTGCTTTGAGGATTCATCCAATGAGGGGATATGGATATAATAACCTATTTGGCGTCTTCTCCGAATGGAATCTTACCATCCTCTGTCCTCATCTTCCCCCGCCCATGCTCCCGACCGAGGCCCCCCCCCCCCCTCCCCCTTCCCTCGCCCCCCCTCTCCCAAATTGTTCGCAACGCAGCACCAACCCTCTTTCCCAACCCCCCATTCCCCTGGAAAGCAAGCTCTGGGACTCTTAGATGAGACTCTGTACCCATTCTGAATCATCTCAACCCAGCACCCGGCGTGCAAAGAATACGTTTGTGCAAGTGGACGATCAATGCGACCAGCAAGCTGCGATGTTTCCACGTAGTCAGCTGAAAGGACGACGTTACAGGAGACGATCCTCATCTCATCCGATCAAAAAAAATTCGCTCGCGGTGCCCACCCTCGAAACCATTGCACAATGTGGAATGTACATTTAAGAACGACAAAAAATTGAAAAATAAATCCATCTGACTGGGCTTACATCGCACGCCCGTTGCGTTGTATGAATGACACGTACGATGCTATGTCCAGCATCAAGGTTCAACGCTGCGCTCGCAATCTGTTTCTTATCATGCAGCTCTCTCGCTCCCCAAACTAGAAAACTCCCTAGCTCCCCCCCTCGTCGGCTCCCATCTTTCTTTGTGTCCACAACATCATTGTGAACAAGACGGATGTAAGACGGATTGTAATCAATCAAATTGAATTTGTTCAATAGTCATCCTAATGTTTGTAGCTGTGCAATCTAGCAATGCAGCGGCTACATACAGATATGCGACTGACTATCGGATGTAATGACAGCATTTTGTCTACGCTGTCGCTGCATACATGAATGAGCAAGATGCATGTGCTTTTGTGCATGCTGCATGTCACATAGTATGGCCAGCTAATGTGAATATGCACACATCGCACACGTGTATACGTGATGCGACGTCACTACGATCGAAGGTGTAGTAGCTACCAGTGGTCGTACCAATGAGATTGCTAGATTGACCTGTCGCATGCACAATGTGCATAGCAGTTATTAAGCATGGGCTAGCATAGCCATGCCATGCATGCCGCGAATCAATCGAACGCACAAGCACACATAGCACGCACGTACATTGTGAGACGGTTGTAATGAAGTGATTGAATATTTTCATGCAATTGTAGATGCGCTGCTAGCGTAATTAGCGTACGCACGTACATTATAACATCCCGCCTAGATCCGTACGTAAGTCTCGATCATACTATCTATAGTCATATGCGCATCACATTGTGTCGTCGTGCTACATGCACAACGCTGCGCTACGCTCGTCATAGCACACATTGTAGCTAGTGTATGCTATGTATAGAAGGATACCTTGTGTCGATAAGCACACATAGCGAGGTAGACAGCTGCGTGTTGCAGCAAGGGCCGCCTTACTTGGCTGTCCATAAATAACACGTTTGATGCATCGACGACATGTGCACAGTGGAAATAATTGCGTTCGTTTCGACACTCTATGTTGAGATTGTGCAATCGTAAATTTACAGTTTTTGAAGCACGTGCTGTATAAATTTTCATTTAGTTCTTGCTCATCAGTTACCCCCTATTCCATCATCCGATTCATTCCCCTCGCAGGGAATGCTGGGAAGATTGGCTACCTCTTCTTGTTCAGCCTTATGCCTCTGTTCCGCTGTTACTTCTGAGTAGGATTTCAGTCTCTTTGTTTCGAACCTACCCCCCTTCTTGGCATTCAGCATGGTTCTACGTCCTAAGGTCCGGTCCAGCTCTATCTGAGGGACAAGCCCTCTTTTCTGGAAATAGTTTTCCGAGTATTCAACGTGACTATATGGCTTATCCCCCTGAGATCTGTCCATAAGCCCATTTCGTTTTGAGATTCTGCTTGGCACTCTCCGTTTTGCACCCATCATCTTTTCTAGATTGTGGACTTCAGAGGTCTCACGATGACCAGGTTTCACCCGCCGATGGCCATTGAAGACTTGACGCTCCTCTGATTTTTTGGTCCACCTGAGATGAGCCCGTCCTTCTGGTCTCCTTGGATTGCGAGGAGATAGAGGTTTCTTTTTTATGCGTTTAACAGGCTCAGGACCCCGCGGAGCAAAATGTCTACGTTCGGGGTTAACAACTTTCGGCTTGTGGTTGGGGCACTTAAGGTGGCGTTTTTGGAGCGGGGCTTCTTGGAAGGCAGATGGAGGCTTGTGGCGGAAGTCCATCCTTGTTCCCGTGCCCCTGCCTCTCGTGGAGAAACGCTTCGAGATGTTCATTCTGGGTGCGTCCGCAGCAGCGACTAGCGGCAGGCGGCCCACCCAGACGTTTCGTTTACTTGCCTATCGCAACAACGTGACAGGTCACGCCAGAGCGAGAACAAAGCGCATTCCTGACTCGCGACAACTCCTATATTTGCGAAATGATGGTCTGCAAAATGGTCTAAATTCTGTCGGCGATTCATCTGCTGCGTGCGAGAGAGATGATGTGCACAAACCGACAAAGACAAGGCACAGATGAATTTTGTTCTGCGACAATGAATCATGGAAGGTGTGTCGCATTAGCAATATCTCATGTATTTTCACTGCAGACTCTCGACAGTAACTTCCCCGCCCCAAACAGCCTCAAAACCCATAACTGCTGCTGCTACTGCTCGCAAGGTGCTCAGCCCATGCCAAATCGTCGATTAGACTCTGCCCCTCCGTCGGAGAAAGATGCTAACTCGATTGTTTTCATTGTTAGAAAATGAATAGGAAATGAATTTTTCCTAAATGTAACATATTCGGACACCTTCGGAATTTCTAAGAGACATAATAATCTTCGGACACATTCGGACCCATCGGACTGTTTCATAATCCCCATGGAATTAATCTTTGAAGCTTCACAGTTTCCATGCATGTGTGATGTATTCGGATGTGCCGGCAGAGCATCGTAACAAGTTTACCTTCTGCCTTTCTGCGTACCATGTTGTAGACTACTTGATAGAATTGAACATTCTCTTGGATTAGATAATCTAACATGTTTGGAAGTGGTGAGGAACTCAACGAGTACATGTCATGCTGCAATAAGTCGAATAATCGGAGCATGAAACAATTCAATTTTGCTGCAATGTACGTGTAACATACAGCATCTATCTGCATCTAAATATCCGAGAGCATTTTAACTTATATATGCGTACGACAGTCTGTAGCGTGCATGCTCAACATGACGTACCTAGCTACATGCGCGCTTGTGTCGCTCACTAATTAAGCCGTGTTATGTTTCCACATTATGGCAACAATACACATCGTTGCATGGCGACAATCAAGGAAGTTATCAACATTGATTTGCCTTTAAATTATCAGGCTGCGTGGTGCATGCATGCATTCATCTTTGTGTGCTTTGGATATTTCAATTAATCGCCACTGTTTGTGGTTGCCTTGATTTTTACTCCAGCTGCCTGGAGTCTTTTGGCTAGAAAGGAACCAGTTAATGCAACAACTGGTGTGTGGAATCCAGAAGAAAGCTGACCCTTGGTTTTGCTTTTATCTACAAGCGCAACAGCAGTCTCAACGGCCAGAAGGCAGGTGCAAGCAACTCCAGGATCTCCTGGGATTTGCATTGCAACGTGCACAGATTTGTGCTTTCTTTTTGAACGTCCAGTTGTGCTTGTACCTCTGCCCTCTAGGGTAATTTCAGTCATTGCGCTTTTGAGGGGTGGAGCCAGGGCACTTTCGAGCAGTCTTTTCACCCTTTCCGCACAAAAGAAGTTAGAGATCTGAAGTAGCGTGAAACCTGTAGCTAGGATTCCGTAGAACATCATTACGACGAACAGGCCGTAACCAGTGAACACATTAACCGCTTCCTTGGGAATTCCAGCCCTATCGTTTAGCCTCAACCCACCGTATCCTAGTGCAGAGGCACTCGAATGGACAACTGGGATGTTGATCAGGCCCATAATATTTGGCATGGTGAATCCGGCGCTATACGACCAGCTCGGCAGACACCAAGAAGCGTAAGACCACAGCGCTGCCATCCGTTCCTCAGCTGGGATGTAGGTGAACGACGTCCACAAAAAGCGAATGGTTGAAATGGGAGAGCCCATGAACCTATTGAATGTTAGCAAGGTTCCTCTTGGAAATCCAATGCCCTTCATATTCTTCACGTCAACGACCGTTTCTGTTATACATCAAATGATCAATACCCGTAGTGGTAAAAATTTATCAATTTCTGATATCAACTCGAATCTATCCCTCTTCTATCGGTTTTGTATTTCGACCTGCTGATTCCAATTTGTAGCCGTCCCCAAGGGCTTGATTCGCGAGAAACACCGATAGTTCCGCGGGAATGCAGTCATAGCCACAAAAATTCGTTATGCAGACACCTGCTTTCCTTGCTGCGCTATCATATTTCCTTTTCATCCTCTGCACCCAGTCGACCTCGCCCGTGATGTCTAAGTAGTGAGTTCCAGTTGAAATGCATGCTTTGATCACAGGCTCCCCGTAGTAGAAGTATGGCCCTGCGGTCGTTAGAATAGCCCGAGCCTTTGCTGTCATGGCCTCCATTGAGGACGCATCCGTACAGTCTGCAATGATGATCGCACACTTGCAATCAGTTTTCGATTCGCGTGATATCTTCTCCCGCAATTGTTCCAGCTTCTGCCTATTTCTTCCAGCAATCGCCCAGGCTATTCCAGAAGGCGAGAACTTCTCGTGTAGGTAACTAGCACATACTGCTCCCGTGGTGCCCGTAGCACCGAAAACTACCACCCCATATCGCTCTCCCGAACTCATGTCTTCCACGCAAAGTCGACACGCACTTGCCACTATACTAAGTTGCGATAATGAAAAGAGTTCAGACGTCGTCCAAAGGAATCGTTGTGCACAAAGGAATACGGAGGAGGTGAGGACGTGGCAAGTGTGTGTGGCTATCGGCCCCAATCTCGACCCAAGAGAATTACGCCCCGTTTGCTATATGCGACAACGAAAACAACCAACGAATATTGTCGCAGAATCAAAATACGCAGTTCGCTTTCGAACCCCTTTCGAAACTTCGATTTCATGGAAAGGTCTTTCTCTCGGCGGACTCTCTACTTTGGTTTTGCGTCATAGAAATTTGCGCTGGCAAGTCATATTTTGGCCTGAATGATCCTCCTGCGACTGGCATCTTTGCACTCCTAAAGAACTGAACGCTCTTCCACGAGCATGGGGTGATAATAAAAAAAATGGGTTTTCATGAAGATAGCTTAGGCACGAGCTTCTTTTATTGTTGGAAGTTACACGCTCAGAAATTTAGATGGAATGGTTGGTTTCACTTCGTTGATTGGGGATTCGCGAGGAAGCCTTTGAAATGGAATTGCATAGACCCGTGCATTGGACATGGATCGAATTCACGAAATAACTTACATTCATTTTTATAGCAAATGGAGAATCTCTAGTTGAGGCAGCCCAGAGGAAGCTCACAACAAAACCTGGACGATCTTTCTAATCAATTCACGATGCCGTCGAACTATCACACCTTTCTTCGTGGTATTACGTTTAAGTGCTTCTGAAAAGTGTGCTCCTTCTCAATTTTTTTGGTACATATTTAAACAGAAATAGCGGATACACCTCCGAACCGAGGTATGTTCCTATCGTCCTCATTTAAAATTTTTATTCAATAAGTCAACCTTTATACAGTCTTCCGTGGAGAATTTACAGAAGAAGAAGGACGACTCCTTCGTGATGTCGCTATGTCCCATCTGCTCCTTTCCATCTTAGGGTAAGATTATCTTTCGAATGCTTTCAATATAACATTTCCTTTCAACATTTTGATCACGAGTCCTCTTTTTAGGGTGATTAGTTTAGGAATGACAGTACTTGCATGGTCACAGCTTGCAAGGTAAGCAACAGGATTTTCACTTAATAATGGCCCAGGAAGATATCATGTTCTTTTCCTTAGAAAATTTCAGCCGCCGCAGTTGCGCCACCACGTCATAATACCGGAAAGCGTGTGGTATCCAGATTCTCCTCAAACTAGTGTAAGTTCATAAAAACACTTAACTATTCCGCCTCGTCTTATTTTTTACTCTTGAAAATCATAGCTGAATCCTTTCCAAGACCAACCCAGCTTTGCGGCAAGGGTGGGGGCAATAGCGAAATGTGACGGGTCCCAAGATTGCTCTAGTACTAAAGCTCAGAATAATAACCTCGTGGACAATGACTTTAGGTCGCAAGCCGCTTCAGAAAATAAAAGCAAGCTTGCTGATAATGAGCACGACGATATTATAGATGGGACAAACCCACAATGATGTAAACGTATATGTGAAGGATTAAGCAGTATATTTTCTTATTGACGAGTGTAAAAAGTCTATGCTATTTGTAACTTTCATCAATTCTCACAATATGTTCGAACAGCGCACCTGCATGTAGCTGCTCAAAAAGCTGAATTGTCTAGTTGTGGCGGGTAGCAGCTATACTTGGTGTTCAATTGCTTTAGCTAGGTAAAATAACTACTTCATGCATGTGTCTTACCTCAATGTCTTCAGCCTTTGCAGTCGCGCAACAATGACAATAAACTGTAAAGTCGCATTGTGAAGCGAAATTCAAATTGTTTGCGCGCAAACAATACTAGAGCATCTAGACATGCGCGCTGTGACGACCACGCGTGCTAGCAGATGGGTGAGCTGAGCAAGATGATATCAAGTGCGCCTCTACATCTAGTCCATCGTGAACAAAATTGCACTTTAGCATGTGACAGTCCTTTCAAAAGCGTGCGACAGCGTACACAGTCTAGACCTACAGACCATGCGTAGCATTTCATTTTTCGCTTTCGAAGATCTGGATAACTTTACATCTCATAGCCTGTTATCTGTTTCGTACTAGTGTAGCTAGCCCTAGACGGACGAGACACCGCCCAGCATTTTGAGCACAGAGTCTGCCGCCGAGAAGTGAGCGCCAGCGTTGAAGTGCGCAAGACATATTTTCTCATCAAAGTATTGATTGTACAGAGCTCCAGTCTCGTTTACGCCTATTGCACCGCTAAATAAAAATAGTGAGAATCAGCTTAATTATACGAATATGGTCTAAATTTGCTCTGTTCATATTTGCATCAGTACTTAAAGTTTTGTTGATACCATACTTAAATCGAATCCATACCTCTCCACGATGACTCCCGCCATTGCTTGAAATACAGCTCCCAGGTAGTCAAGCGTTACCTGAATTAGAGCATGTTCTTGTGTACAATCAAGCCTGTCCAACATAGCAGACAACAAAATACAATAGTAATTATCTGCGGAACCAAGTCTCTGTGTGCTAGAAAGTAATCCCAATAAAAGTGTTGGTCCCCCGGACGTCGGCCATGGGCCTTTCGATAAGCCTGTAATATCATTGGGTGACTGTGCGGACTTCACATGGTCCATCTGGGGAGCACACACCTCGAGTCCTTTCACGTTATGAAATAGGAACTGGCTCATCTTGGCGTCCACCTCGTTCACCTGCTCAATCCACCAGGACAATTTTTAAGTCGTGCGGCTTGTCATTAGTGAAAAAAGAAAGCATTGGGAAAATGTAAAGTGCGGGGAGATATGAGAGCACTGTGCATGTTACCATTTCGTGCAAATACTTCACAGGACCCATAAATCCTCCCGAATTAAGGAATTTTGGACCTCCTCCATCGTAAAAGCAATGTGCATAGCACACTTTTTTGTCTCCCCCTTCCGCTTTGATGCGTAAATGGGTGATTGAACCGCCAGTAAGCTGCAATTTAGTAAAAATTTCAACTTTTTGCTTGGATTCTGTTCATCTGTGCAGGTACGTTATGCCGTTGGGACGTATCCAAATTACCTGTGGTTTCTCCCGGACTGCCCAAGATGGAAATTCGGGAACATCATGCTTAGCATCATGCTCAAACCTTATGAATACAACACATGGAACCTGAATACTGTAACTCTGTCGCAGGAATTGTGAATGACGTTTTTTATTTTGGTGGGAACTCAAAGATGATTTCATTTTCAATCGCCTCGACTTAGTGTCGTGGAATAAAGTGCTTCCTTCCCTCTCCAGTATATGTGATATTTTGTGTCTTTGTGCATTGGAATATTTTCGGAGACTATACAACCGGAATAATTCAGCACAAAATACTATCCTTGGCCCCCCCGCAAGGCGAACAATCCGATTGTACTGGCGCAAGAGCTGGATCAAAAACACACACGAGCCTACATTGAAACGCAATGACCTATGGAAACAGCAAACTCACGTGGTCGTTAGAGCATGATCGCGGGTAAATGACATCTGAGTCAACGAACGCTAAGATTGCATTCGGCTCCTTCTCCACAAGTTCATCAAGGTATTTCTTGAGGAGGACAACCTGTATAGAGGGGCATGCACAAGTTGTTTCGATTTAGGAAATAGACATATAGCATGATGCTTTTCACCTTGATCCTTCCCTTCGATCCGTATCCATTGTTAGGTTCGCCATGGCCAATCTGTTTCACACGGCCAAAGCCCATTGATTTTCCTAGCAGCGTTCCCCGAATATCACGGGTCTCAACCGTCACGACCTGCACAACGAGAAGTTCATAGATAGTATAATCGAGCATAAGTACAATCAATGTTATTCACCCGAATGTGATCGGATTCAGAGAGTCTTTCTCTCGTCAATTCGAACAGCTGATAGGCTTGACTGCTATTGGCAATGTCTTGGTTTGGGCGCAAGAGCTGTTGCTGGCTCTTCCAATCGGCAGCGATGGGCCACACAACGAAGCACAATAGAACGATGTACGGTGCCATTTTGAGGGACGGACTACCACGTACCTTAACTTTCTCCCTCTCAACGACTGCCTTACAACCAAAAAACCTAAAAAATCATTGATGCACGATGGGCATTTGAGGCAACCAATCGGAAAGTATATATTTCCATGTCGCTCGTATTGAAACATAGGGGCAATTACCTAGAATTTATCATCATCAAAACCGGCGCTCGGGCCTCGTGAGGAAGGGGAAAGCGGTCGGCAATTTGTTGTCGCAGGATTGTAAGCCAGGGTTTACTGGTCTTCAACATTTTTCCGAGCGATGTGTCTGTTGCAAAAGCAAGTGAACCTTTGGCGTTTTCGATATTGTGGAAGATTATGTTTTGTCTTTGTCCATGAACGTCCTGCATTTCTCTACAACCAAGTGTTCCCATACACTTTCCCGCCGTTTTCCCACGAGGCAAGCCTCCCCCAACGTCCGTTGACTCGCCACTGTGTTGCCAGCGTTAGATCGAATACGTGACATGTGCGTGCGTGAGGTGGGAGGGAAAATAATACTGTGTTTCTGAGATGTGAATGTTGCTCAGCCCTCTCAACCAGTTTGCGAACCGGAAGACACAACAACCAGGCCACGGAGGAAAAACATGTCTTTTGACCCCAAGGAGTTAGATCCCGCCCTGGAGCGGTCGTTTCGAGGGCACAAAGGGCCGGTCAATACTGTTAGCTTTAATCCCAACATGAAGCAGCTTGCTTCTGGCGGGGAGGACCGAATGGTCATGGTGTGGAACTTTAAACCCCAATTAAGGGCATTTCGTTACGTTGGACACAAGGTAGAAGAAGAAAACTGTTCCAGATCAGAGCTTGTATGAATATAAAAAATTATAATTCTCTGAAAACACCCTTCTTTTATTGCCATGCTAACAGGGCTCGGTCACAAATGTTGCCTTCTCTCCTCGCGGCGATCTCGTAGCCTCTGCATCAGTCGACTCGACAGTTCGTTTGTGGGAGCCCAACGTGTACGTCAACTCCAAATTCCGAATCCATAAATGCCGCGCACATGATTGAATTGAAGACAGGACATATATACACATTTTATATAGAATATATAGAGCATATGTGTGTTTCTAGTTACTTATCAATATCATATTTGTGTGTATCGTGTGTTTGTGCGTGGGTGTGCAATATTCCAATTCTCCAGGCGAGGAAAGTGCCATGTACTAAGGCTACACCAGCACCCGGTCAGAAGCGTGTCCTTTTCCAGCGACGGCAGTGCTATTATCACCGCCTCCGATGACAAATCTTGCAAGGTGAGGGGACCACACAATCTCTCGTTCCAACCGGTTTTTTTGGTTCGCTCACTCTTCTACTTAACGTGCAGGTATGGAGTCTGAAGACCCAGAGGTTCACATACTCTTTAAGCGGTAAGCGGTTGTCGCACTTTGATGAAGAGAGGGAGAGGGGGGGGGGGGGGGGGAGAGAAAGACGGCGGTGTGGAGAAGTGAGATGCAGTCGTGAATGCGATCTTACGCCGGCAATGAACGACTATATAGGCCACATTCACTGGGTCCGCTCCTCGCAGTTTTCCCCCGACATGCGAATGATCGCTACGGGAAGTGACGACAAGACCGTCAAGATCTGGGACGCCAACACGCGAAAATGCATCCATACATTCTACGACCATACAAAGTAAGCGATGTGGTTATCAGTCAGCGTTTTGAAGCTAGGTGGTGTACGTGCAGCAATTGCTCGTGATTCCCGTAACACTATCGATCCTTCTCAGGCCAGTGACTCGCGTCAAGTTCCATCCCTCTGGAAGTGTTGTCGCAACGACAGGTAAAGACCGATTCTCCTGAGGCGAAATATGCACGTGCCCATCGCGTGCTTAGAAAGAGATGGTGGGGGGGGGTTGCGGAAAAGGGAGGCATGCAGCAATGCACGACTGCATTCGCCATCCATTCAGCTATTTGCTGATGATTGATGATTCATAATGACGTGGCGGCTCTATCTATTGGTAAGGTGAGGACCGTAGCATCAAGCTGTGGGACATTCGCAACTACAAGCTACTTCAAAACTACACGGCGCACTCGTCTGTCGTCAACGATATGAGGTCTCCACTCATAACGGCGCGTAGCCCCTAGTCATGATCGTACGATTAGCCCGTGTATTTTTCACGGGGGCGGCGGGGGTGTGGATGCCGAGGCTGATGGTTGGTGTGTTCTTGTGCTGCTCAGCTTCCATCCTTCCGGGGACTTTTTGCTGTCTGTTTCTTCCGATGGGACAATTAAGGTTGTTTCACGAGCAGCTCGTATGTTACGCTACTGGCATCTTTCCCTTTCTCCTCTATTTCCTTTCGTCTCGCCTCTCTCTCTCTCTCTCTCTCTCTCTCTCTCTCTCTCTCATTCTCGCCAACTATAACCCCTTCTACTCTCTCGCAGCCCCTCCCCTTCACTCCTCTTCATCATTTTCCATCGTAGTGTATAACATGTTTGCCTATGCGTACGCTCGCACGATTGTCGCTCCCGTCTCCCCCCCCCCCCCCCCCCTCCTCTCTACCTTCCTCTGAAAACTCAATGCCACCGCAAGGTTTGGGATATCCGCGAAGGCCACCAAGTGTACACGATACACGGGCACAAGAAATCAACGAACGGTCTGCTGCACGCCACATCTTCCCCGAATGACTTTTTATGATCATTGAAAACATTCCGTAACGCACAAAAAATATACACCCCCGCCTCCTTGCATCAGGTGTCTGTTTCTCTGACGACGGCAAGTACTTCGCATCATGCGGCAGCGATGAGCTGGTTAGTCTTCTATTCTGCCTACTGTATGTGTCAAAAATGTCACAGAATGACACTTCCACTTATTATTGCCCCCACGTATCATCGCTATCCCGTGAATGGTCAGGTGATGGCTTGGAAGACGAACTTCGACAAGATACTGGGTGCGCTGTATTCTCTTCTTCCCCCCCTTCTCTTTCCCCCAACCACTCTTCGTCCTTGTACTTTTAGCTTGCGTTTTCTTCCATTCTCTCTCTCTCTCTCTCTCTCTCTCTCTCTCTCGCCCTTTCTCTCTTTCTTTCTTTCTTTCTTTTCCCTCTCGCGACGCCTCAAGAAACGAAGCTCATTAGCCAATGACACCCTCTCTCTCTTCTCTGTCGCTCATGCATGCGCAGGTGTGACCACCGGCACCAGCAACACCAAAGCGTCCTCGTCTAAGAGGAAAGGAACGAAGTCTTCTCAGCCCAGGGGTGGTTGCTACTACTACTACTACTACTACTACTACTACTACTATTAAGTTATTCGTTGAGATGTGTGTGTGTGTGTGTGTGTGTGTGTGTGTGTATTCTGGGGATGTATTACAAATGTGGAAACTTGCAAGCTTAAACCTCCCACCCCCCACCTCTCTCTCTCTCTCTCTCTCTCTCTCTCTCTCTCTCTCTTTCTCTCTCTCTTCCTCTTCCTCTCTCTCTCTCTCTCTCTCTCTCTCTCTCTCTCTCTCTCTTCGTCTGTCTCTAAACACGCGCGCGCGGCACAAACTACACCGCTAGGAGAGAGAAAGACAAGGGAAAGCCATTCATCGATGCGCCGCTACTTCGCGCTCTGACCATCTCACACATCATCCACTCGGGTTGACCGAATTCTGTTGTTATTCCTCCATCCAGGGGACAGGAAGAAACGTGAGCAGAAGCATGCTCGAAAGCGCGCGCCTCAGCAGCAGCAGCAGCAGAGGGGCCAAAAACAGCAGCCGCACCCCCCGAAAGTTCCAATCCCAGACCCCAAAAGGTCCCCCCAAAATTTAGGAAGGGGGGGGGGGGGGGGGGGACGCTTGCATTGAAAAAAAGCAGCAGCAGCAGAGAAAAGTTTCACCGCATCCCTACATCAGATATCAACCCCAGATATTTTGCTCCGTGCAGGTGTTGTCTTTGTTATTGATGCTGTTTGTGTGAGTGTGTGCGCGTCGTGGTTGCACTCTTTGGCCTTTATCCTCTTCTCGAATGTCATACAAACACTAAGGCCGAAGAAAGTAGATGGACAGAGAAACACACACGCAGCTCCACCGGTACGGTCCTAGTACTCGCCCGCGGGGAGGGGGGTCATTCATGATGCTTTTAATATGTATATATATATATATATATATATATATATATATATTTCATATACATATATACACAATATGTCTGATATGTATGTGTGTGTGTGTGTGTGTGTGTGTGTGTGTGTGTGTTTGATTGTTCATTTATCAGGCGATAAACGAGACAAAGGAGGTTTGTTGCATTCACAGCAATCATCATCATCATCATCATCATTATCATCATTATCATCATTATCATCAAAGCGCAGACAAAGAGAATAGACACAAACATAAACAACAGGATGGCAGTAGTTGTAGTAACAGTAGTAGTAGTAGTAGTTGTTGTTGTTGTTGTTGTTATAATAATAGTAGCGGCAGCGCAATGAAGAACGATTACGCTGTCAACCATTCCTCTTTTGAGTGTTGCTTATTTCGTTCATTATCACACAAACACGCAGAGAAAAGGAGGGGTCCCTTCACCTGCGCAAGAGAACGTGGTAGTACATGCATGTATATCGGTGCTCATGAAACAACATCTCTCTCTCTCTCTCTCTCTCTCTCTCTCTCTCTCTCTCTCCTATCTAATGTAGCTAACACGTGTGCGTGTGCGTGCGTGTGTGTGCGTACTACTTTCACGGCGGCAGGGGGAGAGCTTTCTAGCTGTCCCGCCCTCCGACTCCGTCGCTCAGATCCCCGAGCAACTATCCAACACACTCGAGAACATCGTTTGCCAGCTCGAGATCATACGTCAGACGCTTAAGGTTGGCTGTGGAGGAGGGGGAAAAGGAGTCGCTAAGTAGCATCATCATGCACTTATCATCAGTCGCTAAGTAGCATCATCATGCACTTATCATCTCCCTCGCGCTGCGTTGGAATGCTCTCATAAACAGAATTGATGATGATGATAACGATGGATGTTGCAGGGATTCGACCAGAGGCTCTCTCTGCAGGAGGAGCGGGTGAACATTCTAGAAGCAGGTCGCTTTTATATCTGCGTGCGTGTGTGTGTGTGTGTGTGTGTGTGTGTTTCTATGCGGCTGCAAAATTTTCACGATCATTATCATCTCAGAAGCTCACCTTGCGTTTCTTTTTCTTTTCGAAGGATACACGCGGCTGGCGACTGATGATGATGAAGAAGCGAGCGCAGGCGAGGGGGATGCGAATCTTTCGGCTGCCCCGGGAGAGTAATTCGTCTGCGCCCAAATAAAATGGAGGAGGAACAAAAATTGAGTCCCGCGTTGGTCTCTGATGACCAAGCTAGAGCAAGAGAAGATGCCTACACTCTTTTACATTACTTCAAATGGCACAATGATCATTCTCTCACTCTCGCTTGCCTCGTCAAGCGCGGAGGAAGGGAAAGATTCCGGGCATTTTGTCATTTTTGCACACCACCACTAGAAACCACAACGCCGATGTGGATTGCAGCATGATCACTGCAGAGATCTAGAGATGCTGCGTTCGCATCTGAAGCAAAAGCGTTGGTGGAAGTAGGACATCAGCAGAGCTAGAGAGGCTACGGCCATCAGCAAGCGGTCGGAAGAAGTCCACGTGAGCGTTTGTGGAGCCATCACGCGTACTTGTACACGTTGTGTGGCCGTTATTAAATCTTCGCATTAATTGATTTTTCACAAGCTAGCAAGATTTGCAGCAGCATGATGATGATGCGAACGCGCTGCATTCATGCTTTCATGCAATGCAGTCCAATGACAATGGCAAGCACAACGCACTCATGCCTGCTAGCTAGCTAGCCTGCGATGTGGACATCGTGCTAACTAGTAGCTAGCTAGCGTGCTCGCTCTCATCGCCATCTCTGGATCTAGCCACAAACCGGTTGAGCATGCATCTGAAAAAAATGCAGCTCACGGCCACCATAGCCAGGCCCTGGCGTGATCAGGATGTCCGAAATCACAAATGCGAGCGAGCAGGCGACCAGCAAGCGCAGCACAGCGCGCGCACATGTGATGACCACAAACACATGACAAGTGGGTTGCGGGCTGCAAAAATCCACACTTTCGACAAAGTGTGGTCAAAACATGCTTTTTTGAGGTTTTGATGCACATTGAAAGGACGAAATTGTCACCAATGTTGAACAAGTGTGGAAAAAAAACCGAGAGGTGTCACAAAAATTTGAAGCGCAACAATTCGTTCAGTGCTCAATGACTGTGGAACGTGCAACGTGAAGGTCCCACGTGCAACCGACATCGCACTCAGACACAACGTGCGTGTGAAAAAATCGAAATGCAAGCGCGCGCAAAGTGGATTTTGCAACGAAAATCCGGGGTCACAGATCACGCCAGGGCCTGGCTGTGGTGGCCGTGGCCACACAGCATTGCTCAAATTGCAGCTTGCCGCAAAAAGCGCGGCGTCGCGTGCTAGCGTGCGTGCGATGCAGACAAACGATTGCTCGTGCGCGAGCACACACGCAAAGTCAGTTGCGCACGCACGCGCATCAGCTCGCGCGTGCACAGCTGCGCACACTTTCCACCATTGCGCACGATGCACTGTGTTGTGAGTGGTTTTTGCCTTTGAACCACTCGTAGTTCGCGAACTACGAGTGGTTCAAAGGCAATGAAACCACTCACATGTGTGCACATCCTGCTGTGTGGACGTGCAGTCTTGGCGCACATGCGCACGTGTGCTGCAGCCTGCACGCTCACGCGTTGTTCCGATGATGCGCGCACGCACGTGTCAACACGTCAATTGTTGGGTGACCTGGAGCTCAAGGGGGGCGGAAGTGACGGTTTTGTTGCGTTTCGGCTGCTTTTGCAAGACCAATGTCCTGCGACCAGCCCTGCTAGCCTGGACTTTGCAGCGGGAATTGCACGTGGCACGGAGCAAGTGGCCCGGGCCAGCGGGCCACGTCCAAGCTGCGCTTGATCCCGGGCTGGTTGCGAACACCAGCCCTCACAGATCTGAAAACGTTTTTGACCTGCAAAAGCATGCCGAACACAATCAGCGTGCATGAGCTTCACGACGTTCTGCATCCACCTGAGTGAATTGGAAAATCAGGCCAGCAGAAATGTCTTGAAAGTCACGGCGATGCCTCAACGAGGTCATCACCGCCCAGGATTCAACCCTGGAGAACACGTTCTCTGCGATTGCACGCGTGCCGCCGCACTCCGTGCACATTGTTCTCGCGGTCGGCGGCAGGCACTTGTTTGTTGCGCGGTTTTGTCCGCGGAGCAATGCATTTAAGGTTCTGCCTGCACCTGCAGGCACCATCCCCACCAATCTAGCAATGCGCGCGCTCCCCGCCTGACCCGGCTCCGTACGAACGATGGGGATGTCACCGGTGGCAGCGGGATGTGCCTCGTTGACCCAGCAGAGGCTTGAGCCGCGCATGACAACGTGTCAGGATCCGCGCAACACAAGCAAGAGCGCAAAACCATGCAACAGCTGTTGCGCAGTCGATGGCGTGCGCAGTGTGATCCGAGAGTGCATTGCTTGCATTCGTTCGCGAAAAGCTTCAAATCATCTCACGGCAACAAGCTTCGTGATCTGCGTTTGACAATCAAGTGCAAAAGCACCTGTCTTCCCGGCGCAAGCCTTTGCATTCAGAAGTCAAAAAAAATCAATTGACGATTTGCAAGGCATTTTCTGATTCATCAGACTGGCATTTCCAGATTTGTGTCTCGGCTGTGATCATTGCATGAAAATGACAAATGGATGACAGACACAGCAACGTGGTGCATGTGCAGTCACATGTATGTCACATTGCACAGCACGTCCATCACAATGGACACAGCAAAGTGATGCACATGCATGTCACATGCACATCACTTGCATGGCCATCACATGGAGATGCAATTGACATGAACACATGTCACAACAAAAAATGATTCACAAAATTGCCAAGAGCCCAAATGTGCACACATCATGCACAGAGTCCATGTGCATTGCATGCATGTGGGGCTCTAGGCGTACCCGCCAATTCAACATGTGAGTTTTCCACACGTGTACCAAAGCAAACATGTTGACTAAAGTGTGCATGCTCCTAAATCACAGATGTTGTTTAGCACACATGAACTTGAGCACACATGTCCTAGAGAACATCTGTGTTTTAGGACCGTACGCCAAGAGCCTAAATGTGCACATGTTACACATGGAGTCCATGCATGCGTTGTGTGCACACAGGGCTCTAGGATTGTGGCTGATGTGAACATGTGTCTAGCTACTAGTGCATCATGACAGTAATCAAGTCTTAGCGATGGTGGTCCAGATGGAGCCATTCATCTGCATGGGTTTGACAGAGACATTAGGTTCAAAAACCTCTTGCGTTGAGACATCCAAAATTCGATTATAGACATGTAATATCATATGTATACTATATGTGCTATTACTGTGTCTATTATAAGTATAGACATGTAATATCATATATATACTATATATGCTATTACTGTGTCTATTATTTCGTCTCTGATTGCACATCAAGTCCATGCTCCCCTTGTTTGCTCTTCATTCTGTTTTACCATCATCACACTGATGGACGTGCCATTCTCTCGAAACTTCTCAGATGCGAGTCACTGGCTTCATGCTGATGGCGTTTGCGAGGGACGCATCAACAACGGGAGTGCCTTCTGTTTCTGCATTCTTCTTCTTGCAGCACATGTACCAGACAACAGCAGCGATGACAAGAGCAAAGAAAACACCGAGGACTGCACCAACAATCGTGCTTGTGTCTGAAGCTTCGTCATCATCGTCGCTTGCACGCAAAACACGCCCGCTTCCTGGATACCCGTAATTGGTGTTGTCGAATCCATGAGTGCTGTTCCAAACATCTCGAGGCCGGTCTTCCACGGCATTTTCATATCGCACAGCTTCCTCGGCATCAGGAAACATCGTCTTGAGAACAACAATGGTGCTTCCGGTTCTCATGCTCAGAACGGTGACCCTTCGAATCGACATTCTGGTGAACACCGCAACTGCCTGCCTCACGCTGGTGCTGAATTGACTTCTTTGATTGCTTGTGAGAGCAGATATCACCACGCTGGGGAACAAAACCTCCACATCGACTTCAATGTCATGAGGTAGATTGTTATCGGTGGGGCTACTAGTGGGCGAAACGGTAGTAGGGTTCACGGTAGTGGGGTTCGCGGTAGTGGGGTTCGCGGTGGGGCTCACTGTAGCAGGGCTGGATGTGGGGCTCCCTGTAGTAGGGCTGGCTGTGGGGTTCGCGGTGGGGTTCACTGTAGCAGGGCTGGCTGTGGGGCTCACTGTAGCAGGGCTGGCTGTGGGGCTCACTGTAGCAGGGCTCGCAGTAGCAGGGCTGGCTGTGGGGCTCACTGTAGCGGGGCTGGCCGTAGCAGGGCTGGCCGTAGGGCTCGCAGTAGCAGGGCTGGCTGTGGGGCTCACTGTAGTGGGGCTGGCCGTAGCAGGGCTGGCCGTAGCAGGGCTGGAGGTAGACACAACCTCGAACATTGAAAAGCCACCCATCTCACCTTTCCCAGGAGGGAAGTAAATGAAGCCATTGTACAGAGCAGGCGTCGCTCTCCATCGCACAGTTGAAGAAGATATGGTACCGCTGTAGCCAGGATATGTCGTACTGTCATTAGAAGTGTCTAGGATGAACGGCTGATCGTTTCTACCGGAACTGTGTACAGCGTAAATGTAGCCATTATATCCTGCGCAATTCCGGGATTGTGGGGAGCTAATTGAGCTGGTAAAATTTGACACTTGATCGGTCAAAGTTTCAATCTTCAGGAAGAAGCCGTCCGTTATGCCAGAAGGCAAGCAATAAATGGTGGTCGCATTCGTTGATCCTTTACAGCAGGTCCTTATTGCATAATTATTTCCCAGCACCGAGCCTGTATCATAGATCACAGAGACGCTTCCATCACCATAGAGAGACCAAACAGCCAATACTGCAGTTTGTTGCCCTGAAATGCAGTAGGCAATTTCACCGCTGGTCTTGTTCACCGGGACGCAGTATTGGGTTATATAATTGCCATGGGAAAAGCCAAGTAAAGTCAGGAAACTTTGATTCCCCCACGTTACTTGATCAGTCACTGTGTCGATTTTCACGGTGTAGTAATTCTTTCTTGGTGAACAGACCACGTTTGTGCCCGCGAGAAAGCATTGGCCCGTGACGTAGTTGGTGCTCACCCAGTTAGTATCCCCGGAAGTGTCTCCGGTGATGGGCCAAAAATGGGTTGCATTTGCCTTTATGACGAAACCGCCTTTGTCCGGGAGGCAGTAAACTCCTCTGCCTGGGGATGATACACATGCTGTGTAAGGAGTTGAGGTCACCGGACTTTGACCTTGTTGAATGTTTAATATTGTCAATCCGTCTCCAGTAAGGCGTGTGTAGCTGCTTATGTTGTGAAGTTCAACTCTCAGCAGGTCAAAGCCGGAACCCAGGCTCGTATCCCTTGGGCAATACAAGAAGCCGTCATCATGATACACACACTGCCCATAAACTCGATTTGAGGCGTCCTCTACTGCGATGTTGTTGGTTAGATCTTGCTCGGTAGTCACCATGGTAGTTAGGTTGAGCTTTAAAATTTTGTGCACTTGGTATGAACTCGACGTTTGTGTAAGGCAAATGTAGGCGTCATCAACTTGTGTGCATTTTTCCGTGTAGTATGGAAATGCCGGGTTCGAGTTTCCGAAAAAAATAGAGAAAGGTTGCCCTGCACAGACAACAGTGAGGAAGAGGAAGATGAAGCGCTGGATCATCTTGACGTAGCAGATGAAATCTACGACTCTGTCAAATTTCATATCAAGAAGGGACACATTTATTATTTAAAACATAAATTAGATACTATTTTAGTACTACGACATCATCTTAAACACCTTTATTCAATCGCAAGGGCAACTTTCGGGACAGATTAGGCACAAATGGGGTCAAATAAAGTGCCACGCAACGTGGCTATTTGCGCAATGTGCGGGTTGCTACTCAACATTACTATTAGGGTACCCTATTAATAGCAACAAACACATTTCATTTCTAGATCTAGATCTACAGATCTACATTGATCATAGACCCGTTCCACGCAAATACAAACTGACCAACCGACCAACCAATCTGCGTTGGTTTTTTTTTGGTGATTTTGGATGTTGATTTTCATGGATTTTTGCTCGTTCCACGCAAATACAAAACTGACTGACCAACCAATCTGACCAACAAAAATTTTGCTATGTTTTGCCATACAATTTTTGACTTTCTCATATTTTGCACATGTTGTTCGGTTTGACATCAGCATGATGTGCGTGAGATGACATAACGAGAAAAATCATGTTGTTTTTGGATTTTTTCTTATTTTGCACCAGACAACAACATGACAACACTGGTCAGTTCCGACTGGTCGGTTTGAAGTTGTAAAACTGGTCACTTTTCAAACTTTGGTTGGTCAGTCTTCATAAAAAGGCGCTTCGAAAATAAAATAAATTAAATTAGGTGATATCGAAGGTGGTTGGTCAGTTGGTTGGTCAGTTTGTATTTGCGTGGAACGGGTCATAGACCACAACTTGTGCAGCATCATGAGGCATTTAATGCATGCCTTTGAGTGTGTGCGACATTCATTTGGAACCAAATTTGTAATTATTTTGTCAGCATTTTCGATGAACTATTCATTAAAAGTGAATAACCTTAATTTATTTTAGTAGTTCATCGTGAAATTTGAAAAATTCAGGAATTCCTGAATTTTTCAAATTTCAAAATTATTTCGCGCCAATTCGCTTACCGGATACCTCGATGGCTACGAGTACCCGCCCCAAGGTGCAAGTCCCCCAACCCTCCCCCAGTGAACATTGTCCTTGAAGAGCCACAAGAGTACTGTGTCATAATGTTTGCAAAGTTATTATCTATCTCCCTCTCTCTCTCCCTCCCTCTCTCTGCGCGTCTAGGTGTATGTGTGTGTGTGTGTATGTGTGTGTGTCTCCTTCCGTTCAACACTTGAATTGCTGTATTGCCTAGGTACAAGGTGTCTCCGAAACAGCTCAAGGAATACCTGGACAATGTACTTGATGATGGGGACTATATAGATATTGGCAGGGTCTTTTACTGCCGCAATGAAGTAAGAACTACGCATGTATTTATTTCTCATGTCGATGCATAGTCGTAATGAATACATGGGGTTGATTAACAATAATCAAATATATATATATATATATATATATATATATATATATATATATATATATGTAATAATACATCAAACTGTGTATGTGTGTGCGTGTGTGTGTTTACGGTGTGTACGTGTTGCAAGTATGCTTCTGCTGCTGTCGCTACTACTACTACTACTACTACTGCTGCTGCTGCTGGTGGTGGTTATACTTCTGATTTGTGTGCTTTGGACAACATCTTTATTATAAGACTGGAGAGGTTTTGGAGCGTGTTGAAGGGGACCGTGCAACTGTCGAGTAATAAGGAACACCCCATTGGCGTTTTTACCGTTTTTACCGTTTTTACCGTCGTTGTTGCAAAATACGGAAACTAGTCGAATAGTTTGGTGATCTGTGGAAAGGCATCTTTGAGTTTTCCTTCCCCCTCTTCCTCAACAATGGGAAAGCAGTGGTGAAATGAATGTGGGGCGGGCTCGGGGAGAGACTGCTGCTTTGTGAAATCTGTAGCTCGTGAAACTAGGTCGTCATTAGCTCTGCGATTAGCCAGTCCAGGGAACAAAAACCCTCGACGTAGCTCCGCTCTATCCAAATGCACAGCTTGGGGAATTCAGTGTTGTAATTGTGTTGAAGGTGTTTGTTGCGTGCGTGTGAGACTGATCACTGGATCAAAAAACCAAGCTGGGGTGAATTCGCAATGCACGCAAATGATGCAAGGGCAGACAGAGCAAGACAGCAATCTCTGTCAAAGCATGCACATGACACCATGACACGTCAAATCATTGACGTGCACGTGCAGACGCGCAAAACGCGACACACGCATCTAGTAGGCATGCAGTCAATGCACTCAGCTGCATTGCACGATTGACTTTTTCCATCGAACAATGTGAGCGTTGTGTTGCAAAATCTGCGCAACAATTGACGTGTTGACACGTGCGTGCGCGCATCATTGGAACGCGTGTGCGTGCAGTGCAGCACACGTGCGCATGTGTGCGCCAAGACTGCACGTCCACGCAGCAGCATGTGTGCTGGAACACGTGCATCGTGCGCAATGCATGCAAATGCGCGCGATTGGAAAGTGCGCGTGCGCAATCAACTGGCTGTGGCTGTGTGCTCACGACAATCATTCATCTGCACGCAAGCGACGCCGCGCTTTTTGCGGCAAGCTGCAATTTGTGCAATGCCACATGTGCACATTTGCACATCACTAGATCACATGGTTCGCCTTTCACAGCGGCCCTGCGTACCGCCAGCTAGCACTTGGTACACGTACTGATTTGTTAGCGTGAATTTGTGATGCCCACATCTGCCCATGCGATGGGGCCGCTGTTCGATGAGCAGCTAGAATGAAGACATTAGCAAATTGGAAAATGTGATGTTGTGTGCATCAGCTTTCACGCAATGATCGACTGGGTACCGTGGCGTGGGCAAAAAGTCCGCATCGTGATGAAGTCACTCCATGATGCCATTGTTCGTCTTAATGTTCGTGTTCGGATTGAGCGAGCGCGTGCACCGCTCGCAAGTCTTGGTGATGCTCCCCCTCCCTGGCATGTTGGTATATTTGATACGAGATTTTTATGAAGCTGCTCGGCGTGGAAGATGACTTCAGCGGCTTCGACATCGCTTGGTTCGCAGAGCTATTTGCTCTGAGGCGAGAAGCCGCATGAGTAGCAGTAGCAGCACCTGTGGGGGCCTGAATAGCACCGGCATTAACACCTTTGCTCACCAGGGCAACCCACTGCTGGGAAAGATATCGGTTGAGCCCCTTCTTCTCTATGGCTTCCAGCACGCTCTGATAGTTGCCGACCACGTCGCCGACGCTCAAGTCGATCGATTTCCGAGTCGTCTTGTAGTTGTAGGCCCCGTACTCCTCGACGCCGAGGAACTTCTCCGCCATCTCCATGCAGGCTCGCATGTCCTTCCTGCAGATCTCATAATCCAGGTACAAAACGTCGAGGCCGGAGGCTTCTAGCTTCTGCTGGATGTAGTCGCGGTGCTGGCCGCGCCGAAGCAGCTCCCAGCTGATCCCGTTAGCTTTCAGCGTCACGTTCTTCCCCTTACTCCTGATCTTGGCGGCGTCGTCCTCGGTCTTCGCGTGGAAGATGCCCGTTGCAGACGCGACGTGGCGGGAGATGAGCTCGTCCACGATGTTCCGCTTGAAGTATATGATCTTTGGTTTGACGGTCCGGATGCTCGTCCAGAGAGAGGGGACGCCGCTCTCAGCAAGCACTGTTCCGTTGTCGAGCTCGTTCCTATCGAGATTGAGGCCCTGTTTCCCCTTGAAGGTCTTCCCGATCCAGTCGGTCATGATGCGCGTCCCGGCGACCTTCGTCTCTTTCGGGCACTGGCACGCCCAGGACTCGCTGTCGGCCTTCATAACACGCTCGAAATACTCGAGGAAAAGCTCGGCCTTGTTAGCAACCTGCTGCTTCCCGCCGTCACCGTGACGTTTCGCCCACTGACACAGCTTCGGCAAATGGCGGCGGATCGGTCTCGCCACTTCTGGGAGAGCTCGGGGCTCCGCAGCGTCGTCGCACCATTCGATGTTCTCCGCGATCAGAGGCAGCCACTTCTCGACGAACGACCAGTAGCACTGCATCCGCATCTTCTCGGCGTGCTCCTCGAAGTACCTCGTGCCCTTGTCGTACGGGAGAAAGATGTCGCGGGGAAACCCGACTCGGCCGCCTGGAATTGTTATAATAGAGAAAGAGAGAGAGAGAGAGAGGGGAGGGAGATTGATCATAACAGTGAGAGAGTGGCTAGCATGATGACGATGATAATTATTATTATTGAAGGAAATGTGCTGGTTGGTTAGCATGATTACGACGATGATTATTATTATTGAAGGGAAGTGTGCTGATTCCCCCCCGTCCCCACCCCACCACTCTAGAAACGCTGTAATTTAGCGACTCAGAACCGCTCCTCCTCTCTTGCATGTTGGTCGGAAAGAAACATGAGTCTGTCCCCAAAAAATGCAAGGGCTCTTTGAGATAAAGAAGTTTACCCTGGCTGGTCGCTGTTCCGCTCGCGCAGACGTCCGGGTGCTGGTCAAGAACGCTCATGAACCACTCGGAGCCCGCACGGGGCTCGGAAAGCACAACGAAAGATCCGCGCACATCCAGCTTTTGCTTCACTGTCTCCGGGTCCTCCATCAAAGCCTTGTACTCGGTAAACTCGACGTTCTGCATCGTTTTTTGGTAGGGAATGGCGAAGATGGGGTCGGCCTGTGAGTACCACGGCTTCAGCCAGCCGTCGTAGTGAAGGACGAAGCCGCTGGTGAGGTAGGTTGCATCTAGCCCGTTGAACTGGAACTCCGGGAAGGTGATGTACCCGAAGCCGTCGCGGATCTTGATTTTCGGCTCCGTGATGTCGTCCCAGCACGATACGTGATCGTAGTAGGCGAGGAAGGGGATTCCGAGGCCGTACATCAGGGAGGTCTCCGGGAAGATGTGGTCCTCATAGTTCGCCCGCATCCACTTCTCGTATTTGGACGTCAATTCGAGTCTCTTCCACTCCCCGAGGTCGAAGAGGGTGAAGCCGAAGTTCCATTCCGGCTGGCTCTCCGGCTCGAACGGCTTGCCGTTGATCTCGATGCTGCGCCGATTGAGGTTTTCCCAGTGGTTGCTGCCCACGCACCACACATCCTTGTCTGGGCCACAGTACGTTTCATCTATTGGACGTCCGACCTGAGCGAGAGCGGAAGACTTCGCATAGCTCGAGTTCTTTCCGCTGTACTCGAACGCGGAGGACGAGTCGCCCCACTTCCAGATCTCGCATGCCCCCACCAGCATCTTGCCCTCGGTCAGATTTTGCTTTGCATCCCACGCCTGCTGTACGTCTCCCTGGATAATGAGGTCGTCGTCCATGAAGATTATTCGGTCTAGGCGGGAGAATTCCTTGACGTACGGGATATAGAAGCGCAGGTGGTTGAGCGGGTGCATGTGCATGGTCGAGTGGTCCCACACGCCGGGGTGTGCGGTGTTCTCATTAGCCCATGCAGGATCCCAGTTGGCGTTTGCATCCTTCACGCTCGAGTTGTAAACGTCCCACGTCCAGACCGGTTTGTACCCCGTATCCAGGAGGAGGTTGTTCACCACCGCTTCGAGGTCGAGGGGGTGGATCGTTAGCCCCGTGTCGTGCAGGTATGAAGCCACGATGTCCACGGCCGTGGTGTTGTCCGTCACGATCCAAATGTGAATCTTCTCCGGGTGCTTTGCGTTGAGGGCGGTGCTCTTCAGGGTTGCTTTGAGACCTTGGACGCGATCGGAAAAGATGCATATGTGAATCGATCCATCCTCCCCGTTGGCGACTTCATCCCAGGGCTCCACCCTGATTTCGCTACTTCCAGTAGATTTTCCATCGCCACCCACTTCGAGAAGAGACTCGCGGCCTGCATGAGAATACCACGCTGCCTTTGAGGGGAAAGGCGCTCCCAGCAGGAGAAGCAACAGGGCCCACATCTTGGGTTTTGCGGCAGTGCGGGCAAGCGGGAATCTGCATGTATTCGGAGGTTTATACCTGCGACGACCCCAACGTTCAATTTCCCGAAGAAACGCCCCTCGTCATCCCTCGAGAGTTCGTTGCAGCACTATGCTCAGCTCGTAGGAAGTTTGGCCGGCTACGAAATGCCTGAAATGGATCCTTCGACCGCGCTCATATGCGAGGAGATGAAGCACAGCCCAAGGGACTACCAACTCCATGTGGCCGTGCTCATTTCGGGATGGATGTCATTGTCGCGATGATAAAACCACATTGTTTTATGAATAAATTATTTATGCAGTCGCAGGAGAGGAATTAAGGCTATTTCCGATTTCAGGTAATACTTAGAATCTTCAGATTCCTGGCCCTTGCGGGGAGCCATTTTTTTTCGAAGTTTACGAGGAGGAGGAGTCCCCCACCGCACACGTATGTCTGTTCTCATCGAGTCTGTGGATCTTGAGGCCCTTACCAAGGTGCACGACTTAGGATCTCAGTAACAAGCTGTTTTCGTGCTCTTGCATGGTGTGATTTGTTGCCGCCTCCCTGCCCCGCAGATCGATGGAAAGCAGCTGAAAAAATGCTGTGAGCTTTGCATTCACAACTTCAAAGCTTCTGGAACAGACAAAAAATTGTTTTCTCGAACTGCAAGTAAGAAGATTTTGATATTTTTCACAAAATCTGTGTTCGTTTGTGTGTGTGTGAAGACTCAGATATGCTTTCTTTCACGAATTCATACACACAAAACACACAACAAACACACTTACACACATCCACGTACAATCACAACGAGACTAACTGAGTATGTGTGTGTGTGTGTGTGTGTGTGTGTGTGTGTGAGAGAGAGAGAGAGAGAGAGAGAGAGAGAGAGAGAGAGAGAGGGAGAGGGAGAGGGAGAAAGGGTAGGAGAGCACATTGTGTACATGTCCATGTGTATTTATGCTCGTGCCTTTTGTCATATGCCGACGGGTGGGTACATATGCACACTACACAAATCTACTCTTATCGATAAATTCCATAAATTTACAGAAGAGCTCGGAATGTCTACTGCAGATGTTGGTGCTGTGGTTGAAGGCTTGTCTGGGTTCTTTCTCGCATGTTGTAAGAAGCAGCTCAGCCAGTCGAACTTTAACATCATAGCCAAGGTCAAGACCAATAATGCGCCGGAACATGTTGTTATTATGGCCAGACTTTCAATGACGAAATCGTCTCTCCTCTCTCTCTCTCTCTCTCTCTCTCTCTCTCTCTCTCTCTCCTTTTTTTGTAGACTTTGAAGCTACCAGATGGTTACCCGACGATTCTGTATGAGGTGATTCTACTGCGACTTCATAACTAATTTACGATACTGTATGAGGTGATTCTACCTGGAGCGAATGCAATTTTCCGCTTTAGTTTCCCCTCCCTCGCTGGTTCTTTTTTGCAAATCTTTTTCTTCCGTGTTCTTTATCGCATGCATGTCTGCGGAGAGGAAGAGCCTCTTTGCGCACGTGTGCTTATTGAATGCATACGTATAAGAACTTAACCAGCAACTCTTCCTCCCCCCTCCTCTTAAAGTTCTATGTTGCGAACGTCGAAAACATTCGTGGAATGCTCTCAAAGAACTCGAAGAGGCTTCCGCACTATAAAAGCTTGAATTGGCGATTGGAACTTGAGGTGCTCGCCAGCAAGAAAATAGAGCACACACAAACACACACACGCGCGCGCGCGCGCTCACACGACATTATTTTTATCATAAATCGGTTTATCCTGTTTGAATTGGTTGTATGCTTTCTCCCACTCTCGATACTAACAGATGTCCAGCCGCAGTCTTCATCATGAAATAAGGCCCTCATTCCTTCTCGAAATTGAGACAGACGATGGTTAGTGTCACGATTCCCAAAGTTTAGAGAAGTGAAGCTCCATCCATAATCGCAAAAATAATAATTATAGGAGTGAAGGAGAAATCAGAACTGATGCAGTGTGATTTTGCGGTTCTGAAGCAGTTTGGCAGTCAGCTTGAAACAGCTTTAAAGGTTGAATATCCACATGATCATTTACGCGCTTTGTCAGCATATCAGGTGTATTTTGTTCTGCATTCAGGATTTGAATTCGTCTCATTGCCGTCGCATGTCGACGTACATAAATTAGATCATAATCCAAGAAGCTACATGGTTGTGTCATGACGATGAATGTTACATTTGTGGGTTCAAAGAACAGATTAAACGATATTGAGTGGCATGTACTTAAACACGTCTAGACGTCTCGACGACTCGACATGATGTGCATATACATGTACAAGTATGTTGTGTGAGATACTTGCTGTATGGACAATACGTACGTCCATCAATTAAAGCTAGCTGTCATTCGATTCGATGTCTAATCATCATCATGGCACAGTGTGTGACTTGTATTTCATTCCAAGCTCAGGCCTACTTCCATCGAGCTAAGTGTATACATCATGTTATGTACGTACACAGCTGTTAACAGCTATTTGCAGTGCGCAGTTATACAGTGTGACCTGACACTCTATTGCTCATGCTAGCATGTATGTGCTGTCACGCTCACATAGTTGGTTTTCTGCAAAAAATCCGAATACAAACATCGAAGGGGCAGCCCAAAAGGGATGAAAATAAGCTATCGATCAAGCGGTTAATAGACCATATCACCAGATTATGTGGTTATACAACAGTAGCGCTGTATATACGTAGCCGCAGCTTTCCATAGCTACATCGTACGCATGCAGGATGATATAATTAAAAAATTAAACATGTTCATTACATCTGTAGCCGCCTGCATTGCACAGCTATTCTGCATGAGGATGACCATTGAAAAAATTTAATTGATTAATTACATCCGTTTACATCCGTACGTCTCATAACAATGACATAGCGACATGCGCGCAACAGAGAGGATGCTTCTACAGCTAGCGCATGAAACACGTGACAATGGAAACAAACAGACTCAATATAAGCGCTATATATAGCCGCTGCATTGCACAGCTACATTAGGATGGCCGCCATTGAAAAGATTAAATCAATTCATTATATAATTACATCCGTCTCATAACAATAGCGAGTGAACATATTGAACATTACAGCCCAGTGTCTTGAGTGTGTTCTCTCACAGCACCGTACCACAGTGCGCACAGCGTAAGCAAAAAAAAGCGACAGGCCAAAGATTGTTGACATGCAGAGTAAGCAACAAGGGCAACCTCTACACACCGTTCTCTGTATGTTTCTAGCTAGTCTATGTGTCTAACCAGAAGATTTATTATGTGTATTAGAGTATACATCATATCGGCCGATCGTCGCAACATAATTTTCAATTCGTAAATTAATTTCTTAAGCTTACAGACATCGAACATTAGCCGTATGATTTTATTTCTTGCAGGAAACCAAAGGCAAAAATAAATATGCCGTACGTAAAATGTGCTAAATTAAAGAACTAAAGCATCGTAATGCATACGACCCTGATACACCACATTTATAGTCTTTGTGGCGTTCTTTACATCAAAACAACTTATCCTTTTGTGATACCCCCATCCACGCTCCCACACATGGACGTTGACGCCAGCCATGTGCGCGCACGCTGCAATCTCAATACCGCCACCCCAGCAGCCGTTTCGAGACATTCTATCAACGTAGCGAGAGACGGAGCAGCCTTTATCATAATGGACCCATTCCTTTATCGTGTCGCCGCCAATATCAAGGCCGGGGTTGTTGAGAATAAAGGAGCATATTTTCCTCCGAAGAGTTGATGCGTTAGACCTTAATCCGTGAGATAACGAATGAAAAAGGCAGTTCCCATCCCCGGGTTGGCGCACGACATGAGCGGAAAACGTTTTCACGTTGCCACCGCTTGAACCCATTTCTATGGGTTTTTTCCCCAGATTCACCCATGCATCCTTATGCTTCGGACGAGCTTTTCGGTAAGTAGGGCAGTCCTCCGTCAGGTGTGGCTTGTTACATTTGTCGCAGCACAGTTTTCCGTCCTTTTTGAAACCGCTGCCGCCGCCCCCTCCACGGCCACCCATGGCCCGACCGCCGAATTCTCTTTCGGGTGGGATCATATCTACTTCGTCATAGTCTTCGTCCCGCGTGCGATCTAGGTTCCTGGTGCGAGGTTGACTGCTCTCCTCCGTTGATCGGTAACGCTTCGATGATCCGAAGTAATCCTCCGAGGGTTTCTTGATTTCTGCTCGATTGACATGATACCAGTACTGGAACTGCTTCCTATGGCCCCTTACGTGATATTTCACCCGAACCTAGGTTCGAAACGTAAGCATTCACATTTCATAATCTTTCAAGACTTCTCGCACATAAAAAAAACTACCTCAGCGCCTTCCACGGTATCGACTTCAGCGTCGACCCATTCGTTTAGTTTCTGAGGACGCCGCTGCAGCACTTGCACCCTGTCCCCCTCTCTATACTTTGTTGTGTCCGCTTTGAAAACAAAAAGAGAACCGTCAGATTTCATTGATACTCGGAGCCAATGTGCGTATGTTGGAGTCAATCTGGTAGACAGAAATAAGACAAGGACGGACCTGCTTTGGTGCTGTATCTTCCATATGGGGCGAATTCTTCCCTGTCTTTATCAAGATCCATTATACAATCCCTGATTTTTCAATAGAGGTGCAATGAGAAGGTTTATCGGACAGGTAGGCCCGATTAGGAGAAGGAGATGTGTCGGTTAGCTAGGAAAATGGAAGAATTCGCATGTTACCACTTAGCATCCCAGCCTTCGAAGTGCACAGAAACTTTGCGGTTTTCGAGCGGTGTTATCTCAGCTTTAATCCATTTTCCAAACTCGTCTCTAACGTCCTGGTGGCGCACAGAAACAATTTCCTCCTGGACCGGTGTCCCACTGGAGCAGGCAAGCCCCATGATTCAAAGCCTTTTGATAGTAGTTAGGTACACTCAGGGACTTCGCATGAAAAGAACAGTAGTAGCGCTAAGTTTTTTGACTTCCCATAAAATATGTCTATCTGTGGGAAGTATTGTCTATTGGAAGAAAGAGTAAAGGAGCAGCATTCAACACAAATAGCTGCAAGGTCGTTTTGAGAACTAGAAACTCGAGATGTGATTTCAAGTGCCGGCCTTTGTTGGATCTACTCATTCTTTAATTGAAAATAAAAACAACAACAACAAATTTTGGTGATGCCGTGACAATTACCACAAGCCTCTTCTCGCTTTGGGCTCTCCAGATGAGAAAGGAGGAGAACCGAGAGGGTGGAAAGGCAATTCAGGCTGCGTTTGTAAGACAAGCACGAACTATTTGTGAAACAGAACTTACAAAAATATAGGTAAATCGTTACTTACGACAATATATTATTGAACAAAAAGGTCAATTCACACGCCATCCTCAATCGTCGAAAAAAGCCGGGGGGCGTTCATGGGGTGGGGGATTTTTTAAACTAGGGATCTCTCGAGAGCCACGGTGTCGTTGATGCTATGGATCTACATGCTGGCAAATATTTCTGTCGCATTCTAAAAATAGATTCGCATTTGGGGTAAAATCCACTAGAATGTGTAAGACCCGATTGTACCGGATAGTGACTGGATTGATAAGAAGCGGTGACGTAATGAAGGATGAGCAACCACTTCTCTTGCGGCCCAGGACGTTTACAGGTATGTTTGGCAAACCTCCAAAATTGAGCTCAATTGCTTTCATGTTGTCGCAGATAGAAATTCGCATGGATTTATGTTGAGAATGGCAGTACGGAAACCGTGCACGACGTGTGCTGAGGTGGTGCTCTCAGCCACCGTACGCGTGTCCTGGAATAGGGAGAGTACAACGACACCGAAGGACTTTCTTGGGCAGTACAGCTGCTCCAGTACTGTATAACTGGATTGGGGAGCACAAAAGGTGTAGATTCATACGGAAACCTAAAGCTCCTCTTCTTAAATACTGCTCCAAAACGAAGGGTCGCGTTGCAAGCAATGGCTGCCATGCTGCATCGGGGTTTGTACAGTCTCGGAGTAATCACTTGCATAGCTACTGTATCTATTCGTTGCTACTATCGCCTCTGTCGCTCTGAACAAGAAAAAGAGAAAAAGGGGCAACGAGAAGGGACTCAGGTAGGAATATAACCCTTTCCTGTGACCGATAACCCACAATGGGATTATGAACAAATCGGTGACTAATCAAGCTAAATATTTCGTTACTCGTACGCTAGAATACACAGTGTTGAAATTGGGGTGGCTTCAATATGTATTTAGATCCAAGCATCTGAAGAGAAATGGGAAGCTCTGATAGCTCCTGGAATGAGAAAAGAGGTGACTCCTTCGCATCAGTGTCGGGCCCGTGTCATATCAATTTGTCCTTTATAAACTGATAGGACGAGGGTAATGTGCGCGCATGGAAACTTTATACAGAGGCTGGTACACTAGAACATCACACTGCGCAACTTTGGGCTCATATATAAGTTCGAATTAGAGAATGGACGCTTCGCATTAAAACTGAGGTTCGAGCCTAACGCAAGGTGATCGATCAACGGAACTCCATATTGTCACATAGGTCTAAGATTTTGTCCTTCTTTTTTTAGATTTCCGAATCATTGGCATGGGTCGGCAGAGTGGTGCTTTGTTGCAAAGGTCGAACATGTTGGGTGAATGCCAATATCATGCGAATTTGTGACTTTATTTGGTAAAATTTTAGGGCGAATTTAGGGATAACTATGGCACAAAAAAAGTAAAAGTTCTCACAAAATTAGTGATGTTGTTGCTTGACGCCTTTGGTAAATCAGGCAGGAGATTTCTTCTTCAATGAAAAAGCATCGCCTCACCGAGAACTGTGTGACATTTTTCTTGCACCTAAAATCATTTGCCAGTAAGTCTGCAATCCATGCTAAATTCTCTCTCTCTCTCTCTCTCTCTCTCTCTCTCTCTCTCTCTCTCTCCACGGGCGTGCGTGCGTATGTGTGTGTGTGTGTGTGTGTGTATCCAGGCAAGCTGGTGTGAAAGGTTGCGAACTTTGGGTTGTCAAAGATAAAGGCACCAATCCGCCGATGCTGCCCCCTTACGAACATAAATGCCCATTTGGATAAAGATCAAATATGAACTTTGTATCATATAATAATCTCGGCGTCACATTGTACCGCGCTTCCATTTATATATGCCAGGTGCTACTTACATGCAAATGTGTGCGTAATCTATGCAAAGTACAACCGCGAATATACCAGAAGCTACAGGGGAGCGTGTGTGCTTGCTGGCGTATGCACGTACACAGCTAGCATAGATAGCATGTACGCTGACCTCATGATATCGCGCAGGAGGCACCATTTGTACGTATGACAACGCATGTGAGCACATGCAAACTATGCGAGACGGATGACGGATGTAATGCATGAAGTGATTGAATCTTTTCAATAGCTCATGCAAACTATGCTCTACGGTAATATTTCATGACTCTAATACAAATATAAGTCTATAAGTCACATTCAGCGCCGCATGCAGGCTACGCGCATGTATAATGCCATCTTGCATGTAATGCGATCCGACACGATCCGACCCACGATCGCTCGCACACTATAACACAGCTAGATAGGCACCGTTACTAGATCGTCGTTCGTAGCAATCGGACTACAATAATGTAAAAAATGAAGTGGCATGGCTCTCATTACATGTTCACCGTAGCGCAGCTACATGTACGTATAAATGTGTACATGTGTACATGTATATGCCTGCATGTGTGTGTGTGTGTGTGTGTGTGTGTGTGTGTGTGTATGTGTGTGCATAAGTGTATGCAGCAATATGTGATAACTGTGCTGGCACTGCTGCAAATATGCATTGCTGCGCGCTGGCTGATCACACTACACTAGAATCTGGCTGTAATGAAGCGGTAACATTTGACGCTGCCATGTAGTTTATACTTGCGGACATGCCATTAGTAGCTAGCTTGTGTTCTGCAACAATCTACTTCTGGTAAAACTGTGCAAGTATGAAGGCCCGGTTAGGATACCACTACATAGGAAGACGAGTCCGGCCTCCTGATTTCCAAGCTTTGAGGTAGTAGAAGAAGAAATCACAATAAATCACTGTTTGGACGATTCCCGCAATCCAAGACTCCCAGTCGCTATAAGTTGGGTCGGCCGCGCGGCGCCAGATCTAAAGTGAATTATGGATGCAAATAAATCAAATTCCTCACGATGGGTGTCAAAATTCGACGACAGAAGGAACAGAGAAAGCAAACATGCACCGAGTCGTTCTTACCCAGTTCAGAATGTACATGAAACGGTAGCCTCCCAGCGTGAAGACGTAATGGGAAGTAAGATTCTCGACAAAACCGCCGTCGTTCTTTGCATATTCGTGCACCACCATAAGCTGAGGAAGAATCGCCAGTGATTCCAGCCAGATAGAGAAACTCCACAGCAACTGATGCAAAAATTGAGCAAATGTTATGCAAGTGAGCTATTGCAATGCTCCAGCAGAATGACTTAGTGAATAGTACCTCTATTACGTCATAATCGCTGATTAACACTTGGCGTATTATCGCCAGGACAGTGCAAATACCGCAGAGCCATTCAATCCGCAGCTTTTCGTCCATGCTTTTGTTGTACGTCGCGCAGATGGGTTGAACGAACATTATGAGGTAGACGATGTAGATGGACGAGGAGATAAAGATGATCTTCATGAACATATTATACCACGAACTATGGAAAAGATCGAGGTATCTCGTAATGAAGACAAGAGCGTAGAGCTGTTGCGATTTGAGGGAAATCCCTGAGGATAGGGTATTGTTTAGCATTTTGAATTCCACGCAACCACCGCCACTGTGTCATCCACCAGCGCTATCATTAAAATCCATGGTCATAATTATTTTGGCTATGTCAAACGCATGTTTTGACACGTGTAATATAAAATTCGAGCAACCCCCACAAATACGTTAGGGATCTGACAATATGCTTAGTGGTATGTCTATCATTATTTTGACCACTTCCATATAATTACAAAAGAACGGCCACCCATATATCCCATATTTCAACGGGTAGATGCATGGTGGTATCGCGTAGCGCAGCGATCATGTCAGGTAACCTGTGCAGTTCTTGCGGCTGCGAATCTTGAAAAGCAGGATCATGATGGAGGCGAGGTGCATAAAATCGCCACAGTAACGGAAGAGATTGTACATGATTGCTGAATTGAGTTGCTAGCCACCCTTGGCTATCTCAAGAACGGTGACTCGGTGATGACGTTAAGTCCAGCTAGTATTTCCAGAGGGGGGAGGGGAGGGATTCCAGTTAGACTGTCGTAAGGCTGAGTAGCTGAGAAGCGGCTTTCACGGAGATTATTTCTCAAAATTAACCAAAACAGTAAGTCGCATGTAAAAATTCTTATGTCATTTCCAAGCCGTCGCAGCCCGCGAGAGATCACGCACTCCAATTTTCCCCTTTTCAGAATAAGCACGAGCTTCTGATTGCCCTTTCACAGTCAAAGACAACGAAATAAGACGGATCACTGAGTTTAATATAGGAGAATTTGCAAAATTTGAGTTGGCGGACCCTCTGTAGGTTCGTGTCGCAGAGATGAAACTACATGTATTTACGCCAAGGTTTTTTCTGAACCGAAAAAAGCTATGGAAAGATTGTGTCGGGAACACAAAAAGAACAATGATAGAAGAATTCGATCAGAAATTTGGGTTTATTCTCCGATTTCTTTCTCAAATTATCTGGTAGCCGCCTGCATGCCTGTTCGACGAGAATTGAAAACAAATTAAAAAATTGAGAATTTTAGATGTTTTGCCTATATATTTTTCCCCAGGAAAAACAGTCCGTGGAGGAGGGAAAATTCCACCGCCAAAACCAAAGGCCCTCTCCCGCATCGCCTGCCAAAGGGAACCCCCTCCCACAAAGCTGCAGCCAGCCAAGCAGACTAGCACCTCCATAACCGTTCTGTAGAGCTGCAGCATGTCTGAAGAGGCGAGAAAGGAGCTCATCTCGAGGCTGGATCGAAAACACAACGTCATAACAGATTCCTTCTCCTCTGCAGTCCAGAACCTTCCGGTCCTCGCCGACAGTGTGGTAATGGCAACGGCTAATGATGCATGTGATCTTGGGTTTTTAATTTAAGGGAGCTAGAAACCGCATTTCTACCTTGCGGTTAGCCGCTGTTCTCAAGCGGGGGGAGGGGGCGTTCGTTTTGAATGAGTGTTGAGTCGTCCTCATAGCAGGGTTTGAATGTGATCCAAAGGATGAACAACGGGAGCGCAGGACCTGCTGTTGTGGAGGGGCACACCTATATATCCTCGCAGATTCTCACCTGACGGTGGTCAATTTAAATGACTGCCATCGTCAGGATAGAGCAGCGCACGTGGAAGCGGCAGCCTCGATGCGAAGCGAGAAGTTCAGTTGCGAGCCACCGCTGAGCGAGACAGCCACCAATCTTGAGGTGAATCGTGATGGGAGTATGATTCTTGCGTGGGGCGAGACCTCCTGTCAGGTAGTGCTCATCAAGGTCAAGATGAAGCGATTTGCCAGGCCGAAAAGGCACGGGTACGATAATGATGATCATGATGATAACGACAACAACGATGATGGTAATGATGAGGAAAAATCCCACGGGCAATCTTCGGAACCCGAATTCTACTATGAGAGTGACACCGTGGGGACGGTTGGAAAGAACCGCAGGCTGCTGAAGGCAGGTTGGCACCCCATGAGCAAGCATCACGTTCTCATGCTCACCGAAGACAACGTCCTTGCAATGTATAAAATCGGCGAATCGAAGCCCGAGTTGGTCCTCCAAGACATTCCACCGGGTTGCGTGGACTTTGCCTTCAATAGACCGGTTGTGCTTTATATCGAGCGCGATTACTTGCTGACAACTCCTCCTGTTTTTCATGGCACCGCGCGCCGCCGGGGCCATTTGTGCGTACGCGAAAAGGGCGTCGGTGTTCTCCGCGATTAATTAATAGTGCCATACACCCCTCATCCCGCTCACTCAATGCGGCCTCTCCGATTCGCTTACTGACCACGCTCTGTTTTGTCTTATTCTCCTTCATCGTGTGTTGATTTCGACACATACACACACACACACACACACACACACACACACAACGCAGGACGGGTGGGAGGCCATGGCGGTGTACCTTGTAGACGCCGGGGGATCCGTGTTCACAATTTGCCCCATCATCCCAGACGGCATCGTGCTAAGAGAGCGGCGCCTCGGCGAGATGTTCGCTCTGGCAGAACTCAAGAACGACGGCGGCGACGACGGCGGCGATGTGCGCGGGCAGCAGTACCGCGCGTGGTTAGTCGAGCTGCAGAGAATATGGCGCCGCGTGCCCGCGCTGGCCGGAGAGCGGAAGAAAAGCGAGTACTTGTGCGCCCAGACAACGGGCGAGAGGGCCCGGGCCGCGCTCAGGAAGGTCGCGTTCCAGATGATCGTTGCCGGTGCTCCGGAACCCTCTGATGATACAGCAGCAGCAGCAGCAGCAGCAGTGTCGCCGGCCTTCCTGTGCGAGACCATCCAGGGAGATGCTGGTTCGAAAGCGGTCGGGGGCCTCCCTGTAGTGATAGTAGGGCAGAGGCAGAGAGTGGCGGCACATGTAGGCAGGGCCCCCACGATCCCCCTCTGCGAAATTGAGGAGGAGGAGGAGGAGGAGGGGGGGGGCGCGAAGGGGAGGAGACGCGCCGGCGCTGCTGCCGCGTTCGAGTGCATGCAGGTGTTGGGTAGTTGCAGAATAATAATGGGGTGAGGGAGAATGAGGAGGACGGGGGGGGAAGAAGAAAGGGCGTGTCATTGAGTCCACTCATCTTCGATTGTTCTACCGGCGTCGCTCACCTTTACTTCACACTTCTAATCTTGCTTTTGGCAATCCCGCCTCCCCCCCCCCCTCTCTCTTTCCTTCCCCTGCTCCTCCTACTGCTACTGCTGCAGAGAGCTGAAGTTAGATCGGGGGGGTGGATCTCCGGCCTTGTTCGCGACAAATACGTTCGGGGTGCGTTCCTTGCGATCTGCCAGCACTGCGCGGCTTCTGTAAGCATACCATGGCTCTTCGCACTACAGAATGCGCGCGGGGGGGGGGGCAGCGATGACTACAAGGGCCAGGCACCATCGACAGGATTCTCTGCCATGTCCATCGTCAATGTGGCGACTGATATACCGAAAACGGACTGCAGCAATCAGCACCGACCGCGGAAGCCAAGCTATTGCGTCATCAACAACCAATCGGTTGGGCGCTATCTGATTCTCCTCGGAGGGGGGGGGAGGGGGAAAGCTGTCTGCGCGCGCTGTCCTCACCCCAGCTCGGTTCCCGTGTTCCCCGACAACAGCCATCAGGCGGACCGCAAGAATGACATGATGGGTGGTCGCGAATGCTAGCAGCGGAGAACGTGGGGGGAAGGGGGGGGGATGATGATGACGATGATGGTGGTGGTGGTGGTGGTGGTGGTGATGAAAGTGATAGGGATGATGATGCCCCCGTGAATCAAGAACGTAATGGCCAATTATTCTTTGTCGCGTAAGGCCCGTTGGGGCTGATGCAATGAATCGATTCGTGTTGGCGAGTTGTTTACTCGCTTACTTGCTCACTCTGTGACGTGTGTGTACGTGTGTGTACGTGTGTGTGTGTGTGTGTGTGTGTAGACCCTCCTGAATTCCAGCCCTTCCAAGAAATGGCGGAGCCCCTTCTCAATAAGCTGTACGTGTGCAGTAACTACCACCACTCATAATTAGAGGGGGGGGGGGGGGGGTCCGAGGCCTTTTTATACCAAACTCACGGATGGTGTGCCGCCTCTCTCTTTCGAGCGCAGCTAACTGAATGTTGATGATCGCTGTTTCTTTGTTTGATCCTCCCCTCCTCTTGCGTCCACCCGGCTTCTATATCAGGAAGGACACCATTAGGGATTTAACGGAGCACATTAATTCCAAGCACAGGGAGCTCGATAGCGCGGATCTCGATGACCCGGAGTCCTTGAAGACCGTCGCCGCCCTCAAGGCCATTCAAGATGTCTGGAAGTACATGGCCAAGGTACGATCGAAACGCACGCACAAACACGCGTGTATGTGTTTGAGTGCTCGTGTGAATGTGCGAGCTTGCTTTTTTCCACATCTGCCTGTAAGACAAGAGCAGCACCAACAACACCACCTTTCTATTCCCGCAACGATATTTGCGAGATAGGCCTCTCACATCTCCCACCAGTACAAGTTGGAGGCCCTCAACCGCATGCACTTCCTGCCCACGTACATGGCGTGCAATCTCAAAGCCGCCAAGACCCTGCAGCGCGCCTGCGAGATTGTGGAAAAGAACAACGAGAATCTGAAGGCGAGGACTGCTTTTCTCGGTAGTTCTAAGGATGATAATGACTCATCGTGGTTTTAATGATAATAATAATGGAAATGAGAATTATGGCACGGCGGCGGCGAGCAGTGAACCACCCACGCGCGCGCGCACACACTCACACATACACATACGCATACGCATACACGCACAAACCTTCGTCCTCCTCTCCCTCCTCAGCGACACATCGGGGGGAGAGCTTGCTGCGCCGCTCGCGGGACGTGTTCAAACGCATATCGAAGTTGAAATCCGGTCGGCTCTCTGCTGCTGAAGAGGCCTATTGGAGGGAGACGACGAAGCAAATGGCGGAGGTTAAGGTTTTCAAGGTCATCTCTTTTAACACATGTCGCCTCACGCCACCCCCCTGCTCTCTCCTCCCCCATCCCCTCCCCTCCCTTCCCTGTTTCGTCGCGGTCTCGCCCTGTTCTCTCCCGCTCTCTTATTTGGTCCTGCCTTCTTTCCTTGGCTGCTGTGTGCATGTGCAGATACAAGCGGAGAGGCTCGAACGTGGTTCGCGGAAGCTCAAGGCCGACTACGAGAAGGGCCTAGCGCCGAGGGGCCGCGCCGGCAGCAATCTCGGGTGAGGGGGGGGGGGGGGACGCACACACGCCGCACCGCACCTTGTTCTGGTGGCCTGATGGGCAGATTTTGATGAAATTTTCCTTTCTTCTCCTCGGTCAGGCTCGATAGCCAGGAAGCTGCAAGGAGCATATCGAAGTTGCAGCGATTGATCCGTGAGTGCTTCTACTGCTATTGATTGTCACCCCACCTCGAGCCTCTTCCTTCTCTCTCTATCTCTCTCTCTCTCCCTCTCTCCCTCCCCCTTCCTCTCTCTCCTTCTTCATAAATTTTATGTGCGTGCGTAGATTCATTCCTGCTGCTATTCTCTCACGTAGCGGTGCGATGTGTTGTGTTGGTATCACAGGAAAACAATGTGAGACGATTATTAAGTGCAAGGGACTCGTGCAGGTAGGGGCTGCGGCGCGGTGCTCGTGTTACACACACACACACACACACATACACACACACACACACACACACACACACATAATATATATATATATATATATATATATATATATATATCTACACATATTATTTGCATGTTCCTCTGCCAAAGTCCCACCATCGTCCTTTCTCGCGCGTGTATGTGCGTTGTTTTGCTCCGGGCCCCTTCCTTCCATCAACATCTGCAACGATTACTGTCACATCAGGAAATAGAAGGGATGACGAAGAGCTTGAAGCTGGACGCGACTGCAAAGACTCCCCTTAAAATCTCTCGCAAGGAACCGCATGGTCAGTAGCCTCACGGTGACGGCAGCCAATTGCTGGTAGTTTTCTCGTAATCCAGGCGCGAATGAGCAGCGCTTTACCTTATCAAAATGAACTCCATGTACCATCTGGAACATAGGCGGCTGACTTGTCGTGTGTAGACATTAGCTGCGGGACGCGCACATTAATTTGCACGGGTAGCGCGGCATGATGCATCATGGCCGCACATGCTACATGGCGCGTATGTACTCCTATAGCTACGCTATTCGTTTATTAGGCTTGCATTGGATGTGCTAGTGTGGATGCTATTAATTACGATACATCCGATCCATCTCACATGGATGCAACCTCAGGCCATTACCATGCGTACATGATCTAGATGATGAGCGACCTAGCATGCTTGCTAGTAGCGTTAAACAGCCACCATGCCACGCCTAATGAACATAACAAATATAAGACAACAGCGAGGTGTCAGCGCGAGCGACTACTCCGCCAGTGCGCCAACAAATCGCGATGTAAATGCTGCTCGCACGCACGGCCTAGACGCAGCTACGTACAACTTGTTAGCTAGTACGTATACGTTACGTTAGCCATGCTAGCAAAGCATGCGACTTCGACGAATTACGATGGTCCTACATCCGCCAGTGCTGACGGTCTGATGAGCAAAATTGCTGCAGATAACAGTATACATTAAATATTCATGCGGCCTACGCGCGACATAGACACACGTACAAATCGATCAGAAATAAGTAGCAACAGCGATACGTTCATTTCACGCGTAACGGAACGTTCAGCGCGACGTCGCGAGGCGGCGTATTTCTTACGCATGTAGCAGCACGGCCAGCATGTTCATGCAAGGTTTGCAATGCGGGGATTATTCGCGATGGATCCTGCTTAATGAGTTATGACGCGTACGCCGCCTAGAGATGCAACCGTTTGCCTCAGCTCTGTGGATGGGCAGGCCATGAACATACGATTCCTGGTTGTTTTCAGTATGCGTGCGCGCAGATTATTTGTCAGCAATGTCTCTTCTACATACGCACAAACACAACGCACACACACACACACACACACAATATAAATAAACAAATATATATATATATATATATATATATATATAACGCACACGCACATGCAAATCGCGCCCACCTCGGGATGTCGAGCAGGCGCGAGAGAAAGCGAACGTTTGCGGGGGAGAATTCGCCCTCAACTATCACCAGGTCGATCTGAATTGTTGTTGTTTTGGTTGTTTCTCAGTCGAGATCATCATCTCAGCAGCAGCAGCAGGAGCAGCAGGAGCATTGTTGCTGATGTTTCCATGCCTCCTACATTCCCATTGCGGCCCTCCTCCCCCCCCCCCCCTCCCCCTTACTACTACTACTACTACTGCTGCTGCTGCTGCTGCAGCTGATTTACCTTAAATTTAGGATATATCCTGTCCAAGAATTTGACCGTGCTTTCGATCTCGGGGGGCAGTTCCTGCTTCTGCGCACGTCGTCATCGTGATGATAATGGTGATGGTGATGATGATGATGATGGCACCGCATCAGCCGCGAATATTGCGATTATTTGTCTTCAGTCAATCATTCGGCGAATACAACGATACACACACACACACACACACATATTATATATATATATATATATATATATATATATATATATTATATGTGTGTGTGTGTGTGTGTATCTTTGTATTCGCAGAGTGAGTGACTGAAGACAAATAATCGCTATATGCGGGGGGGGGGGGGTGCCATCATTATCATTATCACTATCTCTATTATTATCACGATGGCGATGCAACTTGAAT
>ADNK01003418.1:0-11848 GCA_000320545.1 Bigelowiella natans CCMP2755 | reverse complement strand
TTCATATCTAATATTCCCATGATTAAGCTATCACCAATAAAATGCTCCTCTTTATTTTGAGTGAGCTCTGTTCTAATAAGGTGAAATGAACAAGGCAACTCAGCTAGCTTTAATACAACTCAATAAGTGACCGAGTGAATTAACAAACGATCCTTCTTTAACACGAAGATTTAGGTGATTCAGTTCGGATTTGAGTCTCTTTCGGCCATTTTTATCGTTTGAGAGAGAGAGAGAGAGAGAGAGAGGGAGAGAGCGTCAGTGACACGTGCGTACCTGCCCCCCCCCCCTTACTCACCGTTACCACTGTTCGCCATCATCATCGCAGGTGAGCCGAGAGAGGTTCGGCCAAGAGATCTCGAAGGCCTTGAACGGGCCCGGGCGGCCGGGGCACATGCTCAGCAGCTTTGTGCGCTATGGGATCGATCAGATCATCTTCGAGGCGCCCAAGCCCATCGTCGAGCCCCTGCCCGGGGCCGTCGTGCGGTTCCTTGTCCCCACCCAGGAAGAACGCTCGTCTCTCAGCGCGGCCTTGGTTGAGAAGATGCAAGAGATGTTGCTGAAGGAGGAGGAGGAGGAGAAGGAGGAGGAGGAGGAGTCGTCGCAGTTGAAGCTTCTTGCAGCCTTCCTACTTCCGTACCATGGGCTTGTGACCGAGGTGGGGAAGAAGAAGAAGAAGAAACTGAATCTGGTGTTCGCAATGCTCGCGGAGGGGATAAAGTACGTATCTGCACACGAACGTTGTGAGAGTGTGTATGAGTGTGTTTGCGCGCGCGCGCGCGCGTGTGTGTACTGCTGTCGGTTGAGGTTTCGGACCCCCTCCCTCCCCTCCCTCTCTCCCCGCTATTTTTATTTGAAAACGATGTAGTGACGATAAATGAATGGGGTTATCTACCCGTCAACCGCGCCGCGATTCGTGCGTGTTTGTGCGTGGTTTGTGTGTGAGTGCGAGAGGAAGGGGGGGGAGATAACCAGAGCGTCAATCTTGTGGGAACAGTGTAAAGACGGCGTCTCCTTCTTTTAAAATACCGATTACGTCACTGCTCCTGCTTATCAAGATATGTCCCTCTCCTTCTTCTCCTCCTCCTCCTCCTCCTTCCTCTTCTTCTTCTTCTTCTTCTTCTTCTTCTTCTTTTTCAGACACCCTCACAGGGACGCCCATGACGTCGACACCATGGTCCAAGGGTGCTTCCCCCTGAGAGAGATGATCTCCAGCTTCAAGGCGCTCAAGGAAGGCGGCGCGGAGCTCGCTCTGGTGAAGGGCAGCAGCGGCCCAGTCGTGACCCCAACGACCGCTAGCGAGGTTGACTCTCTGCGGCTATCGATCGGCCTGCTTCTCGAGAACATCAAGGAGCTATGGGCCCCGACTTTAGATCTCGTTCGAGTGGCCGAAGCCGTCTTGTCGCCGCCAGCAGCGAGTCATGCGACGCACCCGCCTCTCTCCGAGCGAGATCTCCAGGATTTTGTTGCGTGGCTTGAGCAGGTTGGCCTCATGGAGATATGGAAAGTGCCTCGTTTGCAGGACGGGAAGCAGCTGATGGCAAAGTTCCATGTGACAGGCGCGCAGGTCGGCCTCCTCGTCGAGGCGCAAAGGAAGTGGCAGATCCTCAATCCGAACGCTTCCGCGGAAGAGTGCGAGGCTTACTTGGTGTCGATTCTTGCTGAAATGAAATGAATCAAAACATAAATAATAGCAGATATGAGGCGGGCGAGTGTGGTCGAGTTGATGTACGACTGTGTTAGTTAGCACTTATTTTCAACATCAGCATGCAGGCTTATATATATATATATATATATATATATATATATATGTTATATAGCAGTAATCATTACGATGCTCATTGTGTTTATGGCATGTGCACAGCATAGGCTGTCAGCGGTCTGGCCGCGCCACCCACGATCAAGGAGCTGTCGCAGCATGCGCACGTCCACTCGTGCTGCACGCTGCGCTGCGCACATGCGCATGGAAGTTCTCAGAACTTCCAGAATCTTCGAGAACATTCCGGAAGCTTCGAGAACCTTCCAGAAACACTCGAGAGAATTCGAGAGAATTCTGGAAGATTCGAGAATCTTCGCGAATGCGCCGGAACCCAATGCGCACATGCGTGCAGCGCAAGTCACAAGTCATCATCAGAATCCAAAAGCACACGAGACCGCGTGTTGACTTTCCAACATCAACAGCACAGTCCCGCGCACAAAAGCCAAACAGCTACCGCTAGTCCGCTAAAAGGTTATGAGCCTCAAGAGGACTTGCTAGAGAACCAACAAAGAAAAGAACCAAGCAAACCCCCCACCCCCCCCCTTCAGCTACATCCTTCCAGAAGAAGGAACTGAAAGCGACAACAGCATTCCCTCAGCCAATCTTCGGTCAAGCCTCCAAAGCACTGAAAACAAAGAAAACAGGAACGAAACAACATGTCAGAAAAGCAGATAGACTCCCTGCTGAAAAACTTCACCCTCAAGTACGATGGTAGCAACTACAAGCCCTACATGTACAAGCTAATGTCCGCCTTTGAAGCAGCGGATTTGGAATCATGCTTCAATGTCAACATAGAAACAGAAGGAAAGGTGACAGAAGTCAATGTACGCACCGACCCCGCTCACCGACGAGAAGTACTCAAGCTCTCTCAGGAGCAATTCGACATCCTCAACCCTAAACCCGAAGGAAGAGGATCACAAGAAAAGATAAACAAAAGAAAGAGAGGAAGATTCTTCCTCACTGCTACCCTTCCTGATAAATTCTTCGATCTACTCGAAGGAAAACCCAAAGACGTAGCAGTTACCTTAGCAGCCTTGCTGGAGAAGTACGAGCCTACCAATCCTGTAGCCGTCAGGAAACTTTATTCGAAGCTAAGTGATATAAACATGGGTCAGTACAATGGAGACTTCACGAAGTATCATTCTGACCTTGACTCGACGATCAGAAGACTTCGAGCACAGCACGAAGGATACTCCGACAATCAAGCTCTTACCACTCTACTTCGAGGACTTGTACCTAGAGAAAAATACGAGACTATAGTAACAGTCATTAACAACAAGAAAGATGTTACCTTCGACTCTGCAGTGGACATGATCCGCTCCCACATGAACTCCCGATCGTTAGATGACGGGCAGAAACCTTCAAAGAAACATGCAGGACACACCAGTGCAGAACACAAATACGTGAAGATGTACGATGGCTTGGAGAAAAGGCTAAATGAACTTACGGGTCAGCTGAAGACCTACAAGAGGAAATTCAACAAAGGAAAGAACAGATACAACAGCGAAGCATATCAAGACAATTCCAAGAAGCAAAAGAGAGAAGACTATTTCTTGAACTTAAAGAAAAGAACAAAATGCCATTACTGTGGCAAGAAAGGACATTGGGAAAAGGAATGCAGAAACAAGATGAGAGACGAAGGCAAGCAGAACAAAGGAAAACACTATTCTTTTATAGATCATGGCTCCCCTTCCCAAAGACCCTCTTACATTAATAAGATGGCACGCGACAATTCTTACCTGCACACGCTGAAGTACAACCATAAGCCTTTGATCCTTCTCGACAGCGGAGCCAACAACCACTTCTTCTGCGACCGCGACTTCTTCAACGAGTTGAAACCTATTCAACCACGATACATAGAAGTTGGCAAAGATGGGACAGGATTCTTTGTGGATTATGCAGGCGACGTCGAACTAACTACGAAAAACAAGCAAGGAAAGATGCATAAAATTGTTCTACAAGGAGCTTTGTACTCTGAAGAAGCTGCAGGCAATGTGATTTCTCTAAACAGACTAGTTAAGAGTGGCAGCGAGTACAAAGGAACAAAACAAGGAATAAGCATTACCGCCAACGGAGAGGAATACGCGTTCGGGGACTTTCAAGACGACGGCCTATTTTATTTGAGATATAAACAAATAAACAAAAGTACAAAAACACAAAGATTTAAATCCTACCCAATGAAACAGCCATCTTCAATCAAGCACGCACATAACATCCTAGGGCACATCGCAGCGGATAAGATAAGAGACACCTATGCAGTTACAGAAGGTTTACCTTATTCCAAGACGATAAAAATACCAAAGAAGATCTTTTGCAAGGCCTGTGATGTAGCCAAAACAAAAAGATCTCCGATCTTTGATCCAAGCGCCCAAGAAAGGATGAAACAGCATCGGAATAAAGCAAAGATTGAGGACGATGCTGTCAAAAAGAAGCAAAAATGTGTACCTGTTATCCACAAGAAAAACCGGATGTGGAATAGAATTCACTCTGATGTAAAGACCATGCCTAACAGCATGGATGGTTACAAGTATTTCGTAATATTCGTACATGAAGGAACAAGGTGGGTTACCTTGGAGCTCATGAGAAAGAAAAGCGAAGTTACGCAGAAAACCATACAGTTCCTAAAGCACATCAGAAAGCTTCCAGGTTGTGGAAGCATAGACGAATTCAGATCGGATGGTGGAGGTGAATATATGAGCGCAAAGCTACATAGCTGGCTCACCTCCGAAGGAATAAAATGGGTTCCTAGCACCGCCCGAACACCTGAGCAAAATGGAATGTCCGAGCGTCACATACAGACTATCATGGCGAAAACAAGAGCTATGTTAGAACATGCACGCTTACCGGTCGGATACTGGTCCTACGCAGCTCAGACTGCAGCATATCTCCACAACGTCACCTCACATCGCAGCACACCTGGTAGAAAAACGCCTAAAGAACTACTGCACCATGAGCAACCAAATCTAAAGAATCTAACTACCTGGGGATGCATCGGAGTAAACCACATCGACAAGGAACTCCGACCTGCAGGTGGTATGGGTGCTAGAGGTGAATACGTACGTATGTTGGGATATGACGATAGATTTGGTACTTTTCTCGTCGCCACGAAGACGCTGAAAATTAGAAGAGTCCGTGTAACTAAATGGTACCACACAGTGTTTAAGTTTCCTTCGCTGAAGAGAAACAAAGTTAGTGATTCGGCTTTGGCGTACCTTTATCCAGAAGGTCCTGCCGACGCGGACGCCCCCGAACCATCCAGTGCAACTGACGAGTTGCCAGAGGATGGTGGGCCTGAAACAAAAGCAAAAAGTAAACCTCGAAGGTCGAATAGAGAAAATAGGGGAGTACCTGGTATTCGTTACGGAATACTTGGTAGCTATTACGACCGCCTGATGAACATAAAAGCTCCATCAGTACAAGAGATCGAGGACCTTCCTAAGACGTATGACGATGCAATCACAGGAGATGATAAGAAGCATTGGATACCTTCTACGGAAGAGGAACTGCACCAGCTTCGAAAACTTGGAACGTTTACGCTGGTAGTGCGACCTAAGGATACAAATTTAGTTACATCTAAATGGGTATTCAAGAAGAAAATAAATGTAGACTATACCATTCGGTATAAGTCAAGGCTGGTCGCGCGAGGGTTCACGCAGATCCCGGGAGAAGACTTCTTCTTCTCTTATTCCCCGACGTTGTCCCTAAATAGTTTTCGGATAATGTTAGCCATAGCATCTATCCTCAAGCTAAAACTACACGGGATAGATATACTTACAGCTTTCCTAACTGGAAAGATGGACTGTAAAGTACACATGGAAATACCTAAAGGGTGGAAGCCGAAGACACCTGAGGAAATCCGGCTATACAACAGTGGCCTTCCACTAGCCCTACTGGTAAACAAAAGCATTTATGGGCTGACACAAGCAAGTGCAATATTCAGCCTTACCTTGCTCGAGCATCTCAACGCCATTGGCTTCGTCCAGCTTTATTCCGATCCTTGCCTAATGATAATGCACAGACAAGGAAGAATCATCATATTGTCATGTTTCGTGGATGACATATGCATAGCATATCAAGATAAGAGAGACCTGGACTTTGTCATGAAGCGAATAGGCGACAAGTTTGAGTTTCGCGATGAAGGCGAGCTAAAGAAAACACTGGGCATAAGAGTTGGTAGCGACAATGAGGGAAACTATTGGATATCGCAGGAAGACTACCTCACCAGACTCGCCCAGAAGTATGATATCACGCCTACGAAAAGAGCAAAAACACCAATGATAACAGGATCGAAGTTAGACGAATACGAGGAGCATGATAAGGTGGATCAAAAGGCATACAGATCCATCATAGGAGCTGCAATGTATGCAGCTGTGGCTACTAGACCAGACATATGCTACACTCTATCTCGTCTAGCTTCCTACAGTCAAGATCCTAGAACTATACACTACATCGCTGCAGTACGCTTACTGCAGTATCTGGTCAATACAAAGGATAAAAGAATTACCTTTAAAGCAGCGTCCAAACCTGAGCTTAAAGCTTACGTCGATGCCTCCTGGAAAACCTGCAAGAAAACGGGTAAATCATACTCAGGATATTTCATATCGCTAAGCAACGCACCTGTTGTCTGGAAGAGCAACAAGCAAAAGGTCGTTGCTATGTCCAGTGGCGAGGCTGAGTACATAGCACTATCAGATATATGCAGAGAGTTAGTGTATGTCACTCAGTTACTACAGGAGTTAAAGATGAAGATACCGAAACCTGTACCTGTGTATTGTGACTCTCAAGCAGCTATCTCCATTGCAGCCAAGCCTGGATTCACACAAAAAGGCAAGAACATAAGGATAGAATATCACAATGTTCGTGATAACTATCAAACTAAGCAGATCTGCATAAACAAAATACCTGGGGAGGACAATCCCGCTGATATACTTACTAAGGCTCTACCAGGACCTAGCAACAAGAAACACTGTGATTTCTTGTTCCCTATATCATACAGAGAAAAACTAACCATCATGCTACAAGGCACCAGAAAAAGAAAAATAACTACAAAGACTCTACCTTACAAGCTCCCTCGCCTTGTCGGCCCCACGTCCGCTTAGTCGCCCTATGAAAGCCCCACGTCCATTTAGAAACCTACAACATATAAACATATAGGCTGCAAGGTTTTAATGGCACACATCTTTGTATGTGTGTACCTTTCCTTGCGTATCTTGCTATGGACTATATGCACAGTGTCTTCCAGACACTCTCGCTATCATGGGGGCGAATGTAGAATACGCTATAGATTTCTATATGATTGCACAGTGTCTTCCAGACACTGCACAATCATGGGGGCGGATATAATAATGAAGACGAGATACCTAGTGTATAACAAATACGAAGTCAAATATAAGGAGAGAACATGCAAAAGCTGTATACTACAAGATACCTACGAAGTTAACAAAAGGAAAAACGATCGCCTGGAGATCCACACAATTATCGGTATTATATTGGAAGTGGCGAGGCATCTGCTGTGGCTCCTATGTACAATGGCCACAATAAAGAAATGCAGAGACCGCAACAAAGCAGCATGGGTAATATAGCGATTTCTAAGGCACGTGAACTTGAGTCTCCATACAGGGTTAACGGATCGTCCACAGCATGACTACCAAGGAGGGCCTATTCACAAAGACAACCAAATAGTTACGCAGAGAAATGGCTATCACAGATCCAGGCCGGTCGAAGCGGTGAATATTCATTATGAGGAAGTTAGCGCCCCTTATGGTGCTCAGTGATGACTCATTATTATATAAATAATTCAATAACCGTCGTTATAGCTTTCCGGTAAGAGAATCCTCGCTCCCCCCTTCATGGAAGCAGGCAGAAGGGGAATCTATCACAATGAGGGTTCTGGCACAAAAGGTTATCATGGCAAGGACACCGATAGATCGAAATTGGCCGCACCTTATGAGACAAAATCGCGCCTACAGGGCGAAGCATACTTGGGGTCGAACGTTCGGGACCAGGCAAGAGCAGCGGTCCCTCAACAAAGCTTTGAGGGGGCTCCTCCACCCCCCCTTCCTCGTCATATCACTAACGAAACAGCTAGTATTAGCTTAGTCTCACAAAAACGCAGCAACAATCTGGAATCTTTCTGGAACTTTCATGGGCATCAGAAACAACCCTTCAAAGTAGACCGCCGTAGCCATCACAACGCAAACAGCAGCAGCAGTAGTGACAGTGTAAGTGACAGAGATGGCATCAAACAGCAACGATCAAACCAGAAGGGTCGTGCTGCTCGTACTGCTGATGACGAAAAACAGAAGAAGAAGAAGAAGGAGGAAAGGACTACTTGCACTACCCACCTGTCTACCTACCTACCGAGCCTTGGTCAACACCGCATGTGGGTGCAGGTGACGAACGTAGGGCATTCCGGAATTTTTCTGGAATCTTTCTGGAAGTGCCCAGGGGATTCCAGAATTTTTTCTGGAAGTGCACCAGTGTCGCAGAAAAATTCTTTTCTGGAAGCACACTGGTGTCGTTCAAAAAAAATTAATTTTTTGGACAAGTCCCAGTTCGTACCGAAATGGTGGCACCTTGCCCAGTCAGGCAAGAATTTTTCCTGCCGATTTCGGAGTGCACCATGCCCATGGCACCTTGCCCAGTTGCAAGCCTGGGAATTTTGTGCCTCTGCACAGAGTTTTTGGGCGTCTGGTGGTGCGATGTTTGGTCGGCAAAACATTGCCAACCATTCGGACTCCGAAACCTTTGGGAATGGCGTCCATGTGCAGCACCGTGCAAAAGTTCTGTCACCATGGCAGAAATGGCACGTGCACATCAGCACTCTGATCGTGGTCACCACGTCCATGGGGGCGTGTCAGCGGTCTGGCCGCGCCACCCACGATCAAGGAGCTGTCGCAGCATGCGCACGTCCACTCGTGCTGCACGCTGCGCTGCGCACATGCGCATGGAAGTTCTCAGAACTTCCAGAATCTTCGAGAACATTCCGGAAGCTTCGAGAACCTTCCAGAAACACTCGAGAGAATTCGAGAGAATTCTGGAAGATTCGAGAATCTTCGCGAATGCGCCGGAACCCAATGCGCACATGCGTGCAGCGCAAGTCACAAGTCATCATCAGAATCCAAAAGCACACGAGACCGCGTGTTGACTTTCCAACATCAACAGCACAGTCCCGCGCACAAAAGCCAAACAGCTACCGCTAGTCCGCTAAAATGTCTGACATACGTGCGCGCGCATTCAGGTTGTTGCCGCGCGAAGAGCACATAGCTAGATAGTCGTTGTTCAACAGAGCACAACAAAAAGAGTGCAAAGTGGCACATGCTAGCATGTCTGGGCTTGCACATGCATATGCGCTTGTATATATATACTTGAGCACGTCTGTGATGAGTTGCCTGTGCCATGTATATACATACGTACGTGCACGGCAGCTGTCAGCTAGGCTGCTGCAGGTGCTAGCCAGCGCAAGATTTAGCGAAACGAAATACACAAATCACCTGCTTGATGCGGTGATGCAACCGCTGCAGCGCACCGGCCACCGCGACGTTCAAGCATGCTATGCATCGCGCACCTCAGCAATGCGCACGTGCAATGCCATGTATCGCATTGCCTCCGCAATCCAGAATTCGCTTAGTAATAATTATGTTTAAATCTTCTGGCTGAAGTAGCTCGCATTCTCCACCTAAGGCATCATCATTTCGATGCGCTGCGATGACGAAGATCATTATTCCTATCTTCAGCAGATTCACGACCCAGTGGAAGCAAGAGCAAGGGCTGCAAATCTCAAAAAGCCCCACCGCAGCAACAGGAGCTTTGAGTTAATACACTGCCACTGCGCGGGATTCACACCACGGGCATGCTTTGGCTTTCATTACATACAGGTTCCAAGCCGTCTTCGTTGCCTTTACCCCGCACTTCGGGCAGCTCACACAGCCAGAGCCGCGGGGAACTGGCAGACCCGTGATGATGCACTCGGTGCTCTTATGCTTGCAGCTATGACACGTAACCCCCGCCTCGTACGTCTTTGTTCCGCAATTGCTGCACGTCCGCAGGGGCAGCTCGTTGTTGATCATCTTGTCCATGCCGGCGTTGAGGGCCCACTCGCGGACCTCCTCGCGGGTGTTCTCGTCGAAGTTGGAGGCCTTAGGCACGGTCTTGATGGCGGAGGGGATGTCAGTCTTCAGGAACTCCGCCTCGTCGATGTGCTCCTCCTCGTCCTCTATCATGTCAGAGATGTCCACGAAACGGTTGAAGAACACAAACGCCATCTCCATCCGCTCCTCCTCCTTGCACTTCTGCCCCGCGTGGTAGAAGGCGACGTCAACCGGCAGCAGTTCCGTGTGTCTCAGCAGCGCGACGCACTGGTGCGCAACGAGGTCCTTCAGCTTCAGCTCCTCGCACTTGCGGCGCAGTGCGGACAGGTGGACGACGCGAAGATACTTGCACAGAGACTCCAGCTTTCCCTTGGCCTGGTACTGCCCCTCCAGCAGGCGATAGAGCACTTCCCTGAGCCCCACGTGCGAGTCTGGCACGATGCTCGAGGAATGGGACTTACTCTCGATGGCGGGGTCCTTCAACACCGCCCTGCACACGGTAGTGTAGAGGCCAATGTTGGCCTTGTCCAGGCTGCCTCCGTACTTTCTAAGGACGTTGATAGCCTGCACGAGCTGCTTCTTCTTCACCAGCGAGTCCGCGTGCATCGCGGCGCAGTGCATGACGACGCCCTTGCCCTGCCGGTTGGCGAGCTGGTAGACCTTCGGCCAGTCGCCCTTTTTGATGAACATCTCCATGGCCGCTGTCGGGTTGATTTGAGATAGTTTGTCGGTGTTTCCCTCGTTCATCAGCTGCTGCTGATGCCGCTTGTCTACCAGCTTCAAGAGCTGCGGCGCTCCCCGCTCCGCGTACTGTCGCGCAAGGTCAAAGATGCGGTTCTCTATTAGCACATCCACGGCCTCGCGGGTGAGCGAGGCAGCATCCAGGATCTTGGCCGCCTTGGTAGGTTCCCCCATCTTGTTGAGGATCACGCTGGCCTTCCTCGAGACTTCTTTGACACGCGACGAGACGTAGTCTCTCGCCAAGCCCAGCGCCTCGTCCATGAGGGAGGACAGCTCGGTCTGGTGGGTGGGTATGGTATCATTGGCAGTTAGAAAGCGTGCGGCCCCCGGCGCGGAACCAAAAGGAAGAAAGCCAAGAAAGAAAAGCAATGATCGTGCCCAAACATGGGGTAGGACGACGATCACACGCTTTCTCGCTCTCTCTCTCTCTCTCTCTCTCTCTCTCTCTCTCTCTCACACACACACACACATACACCTTATTAAATAACATACTTCACATGTATGATGATAAATAAATTGCACACGCGGTACAGCTGCTTTTCCAAGTGAACCTTGTTGGGGCACAGAGCCTCGTCGATCTGAAGCAACTCGTCAATCGCCTCGCTGTACTTCCCGCGCTGCTGCTGCAGCCGTGCCTGCGATCTCCTGTACTGCAAGGACCCGGAGTCGCTGACGTTCGTGACGTACGTGTCGTGCTCGTTCTGCACCGACTTGACGAGGTGCGGCGCGTGGTTCCGCGCGACCTTGAGCGCCTTGTCCCACATGCCGGCCTCCTTGTACGTCGAGATGGCGAGCTGGGGCTTCTTCGCATTGATGTAGAAGTTTTCAGCGGCCTCGTAGTTCTTCTGGTCTTTGGCGACGTGGCCCTTTTCCTCCCAGATGGTAGCGATGGAGACCGGATCGTGGTTCTCCGCCACCTTCATAGCGGCCTCCCACTGGCGCTGGTGGTTGTACATGTCGATGGCCTCTTTCGGCTTGTTCGCGTTTATGAACTCCTCCTCCGCGCGCTCGAAGTGGCCTTCGTCCTCAAGCGCCAGCGCGTACTGGTAGTGCACCTCCGGGAGCTGCAGATATATGCATATATGCATATATATATATATATATATATATATATATATATATATATATATATATATATATATATATATATATATATATATATATATATATATATATATATGTGTTATACCCGCGCGCGCGCGCGCGCGCGCGCGCGCGCGCGCGTTTTTTTGCGCGGGGGGGAGGAAGACAAAGAAATAAA
>ADNK01003420.1:35000-58799 GCA_000320545.1 Bigelowiella natans CCMP2755 | reverse complement strand
CTCTCTCTCTCTCTCTCTCTCTCTCTCTCTCTCTCTGTGTGTGTGTGTGTGTGTGTGTGTGTGTGTGTGCGTGCGTGCTGTCTGTTCTCTACATTAACCTTTATAAATTTACTTGTTACTTCTGATGTCTAATAGCAATAATTATTGTTTCTCAGTGGCTTAATATGGCTAATAGCAAGCATCAATGCCCACTTTGTCGGCAGGTATGGGGATAATTCAAAACACATACAATATATCATATTCGACGGTCGGAAAAAGGCTTGACTTGTAGTTGGATCAGAATTAACATCTTGATCATAGTGCCTCCTCCGAGTTTGAGGATTGATATTTTCTGGGGCGTTAAAACTTGAACTGGAAGACTAATCGTTGTGTCAATATTGGGTTATGCTTTCTCTTAAGACATGAAATTTTAGCGGGTTCTTTGCATGCTCTTCACACCTGAAATAGTATGGATATCTTCCTTCTATCTCATTGCTCCCTCTCTCCTATTTTTTTTAGCCTTGGAAATTTAAGGGCGACCAAGAGGTGCGCTGATAATTTCGTAGTAGGCTTTTAAGTCCTCTGAGTGATGCCGATGTATTCCATTGCACTGGCATTCGAATATCTTGTCTTATTTTTGCTCTCATCCTCATCCCCAATCTTTCTCTTTTTTTTTGTCTTTGTACTATTTAAATTGGGAAAATGATGTTGGAGCAGGCAAAGGAAGCAAAGACCACGTAGTCGAAGGAGAGTTGCTTTCGGGAGCGATATTATACTAGAATTTTTAGAGTCATAGAAAAGTAATAGAAGAAAATGTGCATGTTATGTCTGTGACCGCTAGACCGACTTGAATTGTCCTAGCAATCGTAGCGTGAATGCGAATTAAAGGCACCATTTGTGCTGCTGCTTCGGGCTGTGAATCTATGATGCACGGATGTCGCAGATGCGTGCACCGGTGACCAGCCACATGAAACATCAAATTGTGTGCGCATCACGTACGTGCAATTGTTTGTCAACATGACAAATGACTAGATGAGGTCGAAGTTAGGATGCAAGTCGCGAGTCGACTCTGCTGTTGCAATCTACCAATGAGCAACAAGAAGGCTAGTAGCTAGAAGGTGCAAAAATGCTTGATGTGTGTTGCCACGTTCAACCCTAGAATTGCTGGCTAATCTAGAGATCTCGTGCAAGAGGTTCGAACAAAGTGTGCTTTGAGTGCACTAGCATAGCTAGCTAGTGCACGCTCTGTGCACATTGTGCACATCACACGCAGAAGGCACAAAATGTGCTTGTCCATCTCCGCCAGCTAGCCAGGTCTAATTCGATCGGCTACAGTTGCCAAGATCAACGTGTCTAGATGTAGACAATGATGTCTTGCAACATTTTGGAAATGTAGTCCATCATCATTGTTCATTGATGACGATTTTTGGGGGAAAAAGCAAAAAAAGTCAGGAATTCTAGAATTGTTCCAGAAGAAGCCATCTAGCCATCTAGCCATGCTAGCATGCTGCGGGCTCCAGGGCTAGCTAGCTAGCCCCCCATCTCAACTTTCTGCACATCAAGCTCGTCATTCGAACTCATGACGTCAGAGTGCCACAGCTGACAGGGCTCCCTGTGAGATCCAGCGATGCAGACTTGGACGCGTGCTAGCGTGCTAGCGTGCTTTTGCAGCCAGCAAGCGCACGCCTAGACGCGTGTGGAATTCATCAATTCTTCATCGCGTTGTCTGTCTCCACTTTCATTTTTTCCAGCCCAACCACATGCTGATCTTGGCAAGTGGTCGATCAGCATGCATGCCACGTGCAGCATCGCATGATCGCTGCAACAACGTGCACATTGAAAAATCTCTGCAAATCTTTTGCGCACACACGAACGTGGTTTTCCATCATTTTCTTGTTCTTGTTTCTTGTTCACGGTTCACATCGATCACAAATCACAAACCGTGCGCGCGTCAGTGGGCAAGTTTTCACGTTGCGCATTTTCGCAACAATTTTTGCGACCGCGGACAATGCTGGCTAGCTGGAGTGGGGAAGTGAAACTTGGGTCACCATCGAGCATGGCATGGACCCTGCTAGCCTGCCTGGGGGCATGCACGTGCGCACGCCCATCTAGCCATGTCAACAGCGCAAATTGGCAGCAGAAATCACCGCAACGTGCTGTGTCTTCCAGTCAGGGGCATGCCACACTTGACATGAAAAATTTCTCCACTGCGCAGGGAGAGTCTCCGGTGAAGAACACGCTTGACCGATGGCTAAATTTCTTCCATTTTCTTTCTTTCTTTCTCAATGAAACGGTTGCCGAAATGCATGAAAACACCGAAATTGAACGGTGCGACAGACAACAGCCGAGGTGCTAGCTCCGTGATGACAAATTGAGCCACCCAAATCCTCCTCCCCAGCTTCCGAAGTAGCTTAAACGTGGTGGAAGAGAAGAGGGCCATGGCAGCGCACCAGCCTTCGACATGGCACAGACTCTTGAGGTTGTTGCTGTCGTCAGGAACATCCCATCGTAGAATGTTCTACATTGCTGCTACAAGATTATTCTCGGCGCCCTCCTCATCGTCTTCGTCCTCCTACTACCCCCCCTCTTGTCCCTCGTTGCTGCAGTGTCGCAAATTTGGGTCAACAATGCCTGAGAGCATTACTCTGCATGTTACTACGCCTGAGGACACTCTGATATCAATTTCTGCAATTCCTGGAGAGTTTCTACTACAAGTTAGTAAGGAGTAGGATTGTGCTGTGTGTAGTAGTATAGTAGCAGTGGTAGAAATAGCAGCAGTAATATTAGTAGTAATAGTACCAGTAGCTATAGTTGATTTTATCGTATTTGTTGCCTCCTTCGACTCAATCCGATCTGTGATTACTGACCACAAACATTTGGGGGGGGGCATGCAATCATCAATAATAAAGTATATATTTATAATAGGCACTTGAACGCTCTGATCTTACTGATGTTTGGGGGGGAGGTGCTCTCCAATAAGATATCATGCGCATAAAAAACAACAACAACAACAACACACACACACACACACATGCAAACAACAACAACACACACACACACACACACACATGCAAGACGTGCAAGGCATTCAAACAAGAAAAAAATAGAAGCATTGTTTCTGTATATCTTACCCGTAAAGATAGGAATGTTTTTATGGTAGGTGCCTGTGGGGGCAGCTGCAGCTGTTCGACCTGTAGAGTGACTCTATCAGATGAGTATATAAATGCTGCAGGAGAACTGGTACTAGTTGTTGTTGTAGTAGTAGTAGTAGTAGTAGTAGTGGTAGTGGACTCACTTCTCGGAGATAGAGAGAGGGGGGGGTGGGGGGTGACAGTATGATCCATAAACTAGAATAAAGTATGATCTGATTCAACAAAAGAGTCATGGACACGAAAGTTAGCAATATCTTAGGATGTAATGTAATTAGTTGTTGGATTGCGTACTAATGACTAGGAAGAGAATGAATTAGATATGTTGGAATCAGCGGCGGACCAGGTTAGTAGTCTCCCTAATCGTAATGTTGTTGCTTTAAGCACTCGGAATGCACATAAAGGCTTTAGATTCTTGTAAGGCTGATTATGCCACATGATAACTTTTATCGCAATAACATGTCAAGCAATGTAGATTTCATTCAGCACATTCTCGCATGAAAATGGTGTTGTTATACCACGTCGATTCTAGGAGGAGACTGAAGATGCTAAAAACGAATTTCTTCGTAATGCGAGATTGGCTTGCCAAATTGAAATATCTCCTGAAATGGACGGAGCCAGCATCGTGTTGCCAGAGAATGCGACAAATATGCTTGAAGTTCCTCTATGGATGCGTGCACGTTAAAGGGGCAGGGACGCTACAGCTCTTCATCCGCCATTGTCTAGACAGCTACATGTAATAGGTACCGAGAGCTCGGAGTCAGTCATTGGCGGTCCATGCATCGCTGCCACCTGCTTTAAGCCTTATGATAGAATGTGAGAATCCCAAGTTGGTGTTTATGAGCGGTACATCGTAAAAAGCCATATTGTATTAATGCAAATTGTTTAGATTAGAGTGCGCTACGCAAAGTATTGTGTCTATTATCATATCGTTGTAGCACGTTGTGCATATATGTCCACACACACACACAGAGAGAGAGAGAGAGAGAGAGAGAGAGAGAGAAAGGGAGAAAGAATATAGAGAATTTGGGGGGGGAGGGGGATGGGGAGGGTATATGGCCTATATTCATATGATGATCGTGCATGTGCTGGCCTGGCTTGGGTTATTAGACTACATTGTATCAGATATATGTGGCCATAGCACTCGCACAGCATCATCTAGTCGATCATTACGCTACGCTGCGTCTTCCCGGAGCCCTATGTCTATAAGGAGTGCTGGAGCGGCATACATGCACCTATCTAGCTACATAGGAAGAGCGCGCTGGTTTGCATCGCATAGTGCCGGTCGTTGCTGACAGCGCTATAGATAGAGCGGGCATCCGCGCTCATCATGTATTATATAGATGCACATCATCTAGCATTGCTGAGACACGCTATGTCTACAGAGATACTAGCTAGTCTGTTACAGCTACTAGCTATAATGGACCGTATATAACCATGAAACCATGCTAGCATGCGCGTTGCATCACATGCATGTACTACATGTAAAGTTACGTTGATGTGCGATGTGCAGCATGTCTAGATGTGGCCGGACACAGTACACCATTGTCTAGATGGTGTATGGGGCATGCACAATAATATAGCATTTCATTACATCCGTCTCACAATAATATAGCAGATATCACTTACAGCCATGGCAAGCACATGCATACACCGCTACGTACCACGCCCCGATAATCTTGGCAAGAGTTGCCCACCGTATCTGCATGAATTCTCGATTGTAGCGAATGTACCTTTAGCCGCACAATGAGAAAATAGCGTAGTACTCTGCAATGCTGGCGCGTTGATGTTAACGACTTGGATTGCAAATAAAATGCTTCCAATGCAACGCACTCAGTTCATTCTTTCTTATTTTAGTCATTATTATAAATTCCATACTCATGCAGGTAGTTCAGTGCATAGTTTTAGTGTGTTGTCATTGTGATTTCTTGCGTCCGATTGCTGTTGGCGCAATCGCCGTCATCAAAGGCTTTAAGACTGGCACCCATGATTAGTTATACTAGTTACACAGAAGACTGTGTATTGTTTAGCTATTTCCCTTCTTAGCTTTCGCACTTTTACTTCTCTCCAAGGTTGGTCGATTTTGGGTTACTGACACTACTACTACTATCTTTTCTCCGTGATGAGAGCATCGAACCAATGCAAGTTGCATTTACCTCTACAACAGTACCACCCTTCCAAGAAGCAGTTCTTTTGTGAGCCCAATTTCCATGAACAAGTGCGTCAACTCGCATCATTCCTATAGTATAAACCACCGTAGTAGTGCCAGTAGTAGTAGTAGTAGTAGTAAAAACGGGGGAACGGGAATTGGGAGCTTAATAACAACCAACCGGAGGAGAAAGAGGAGGAGCATGTCCATAAAACTGCCACTGCTGTAGTCCACAGAGGGCACACTGCTACGCAATAATAACGTAATCTCTCTCTCACTCTATTTCTCTCTCTCTCTCTCTCTCTCTCTCTCTCTCTCTCTCTCTATGCTACTACTACTGCTACGCAATAATAACGTAATCTCTCTCTCACTCTATTTCTCTCTCTCTCTCTCTCTCTCTCTCTCTCTCTCTATGCTACTACTACTGCTATGCAATAATAACGTAATCTCTCTCTCACTCTATTTCTCTCTCTATACTACTACTACTACTACTACTACTACTACACTACTACGACCTGGACTTGATCGAGGCTGCCAGTGGATTGAAGTTTCAATTCCTGCAGATCGTCGTAGTTCTTTGGTCATATTAGCTATTTTCCATGCAAGGGCAGATGGTATAACTCTACTATTAACACTACTAGTTCCACTGTAACAACTAACTCCTCCTCCTCCTACTACTTCCCCACTTCCTCTTCCTTTTTCAGCAATATTTTCCGTAAGTATTTTTTGTGTTCCCCACCCCTCTTCTGCAGCTGCAGAATTTCTTGTTTGTGTGTTTATTTCATTTATAAGGGGTAAACAATCACCAATAGCTTCTACTCGGAGTAATGCTGCTGATGATGATATATCATCGTTCCTACCATCGTCTTGCAAACCATCTCCCCTTTTTGTAATACTAGCGGTATTGCTACTATCATTATCACCATCATTTTGACTACTACTACTACTACTACCACTACTACTACTACTATTGCTACTACTCCTACTACTATGGTGTCGGAGCTCTTCTATAAGCTCAGCTGATTTCAATTGCAGCATTTCTAGTGAAAAGAGAAGTGCTGCAGCTTCCATCACCACAATGTTGTTGCCTCCTCCTACCAGGGCATCATCATCATTATTATTATTATTATTATTATTATTATCCTTGACTTCTAATTGAGCATCGTCCTCTTGTGGTATTACTGGTTCAGATGAACTACTATTTGGTGATGGTAATTCGAATGAGGTCATCCATGCTCCTACCTCAGTTTGGACACCGTAGCTGCTGCTACTAGAATTAGAACAATCTACGTGGTAGAGCACACACCCAACTTGTCCCTTTACAGTTGTCATTGTTGGTATAGTTGTAGTAGTTGTTGTTGTTTTATCAGGAGTGTACGATATCTCCTCTTCCCCCTGAACAAGCTGCCGCCTCTGCTTCCTTGCTTGTTTCTTGTTTGCATAATTTGGCATTTCCAGTCCGGCATCGAAGTGCAAGCGATAATGCGGGAGGAGGAGAAGTCGTTGATGTTGTTGATATGGCATTTCTGCTGCTACCGAAGAACTAGTTGCTGAAGAATATGAGGATTGAGTTGAATGATTTAAACAAGTTGCCAACGATGATGATGATGATGATGATGATGATGATGAGGGCGTTGGGGCCGAGAGCGGTGGTGGTTTAGGAAGTTTTGATATGAATGCATTATTCCGAATTCGATGATATTCGTCCATTTTTCCTTGCTGGTGGTAGTAGTGGTGGTAGAAGTAGCAGTAGCAGCAGCAGCAGCACAAATATACAGCAAAGACCAGGTAGTAGTAATCAGTAAAAGCAGCCTTGAAATGTGGCTGCTGGGGTTATAATAATACTCAGCAGCAGCCTTGAAATGTGGCTGCTGCTGGGGTAATAATAATACTCAGCAGCAGCAGCAGCAGCAGCACAATAACCGAAAAAAGAAAAACTTGTAACATATAATACAACTGAGAATCAGAATATATGCAGGTTTCCTCTATGCACTGCTGCCACCTTTTTCAACGAAGCTAGATGCCTCGAAAGACCACGAGGCAATTTTATTTTCTTCTTGACACTCTTGTTCCTCCTGGTTGCATGGACTGCCGTCACGTTGCCTCTTCCTTCAGTGTAAATGATAATATTGCGGTTTGCATACGAAGAAGACAACATTGGTTTATAACGACGACGAAATCGACGATATTGAATTTAACATCATCCAAGATATCAACCACCATATTCTTGATGGTCCTACCTACCAAATGTATTTGTAGCAATCTACCATGTCTATACGACGACACCATCTTTGGTGATGGATGCACAGCAACAGACTATGAGGAGCACAATTTCTCTCTCTTTCCTGCCACTTCTAACTACCTATATGAATTCATTGATTACTTTTGTTGTTACTATTCATGAAACATACTTCTGATCTGTGGGAGCATTGTCCAGCACCAACTTAAGTTGTCATTCCTAGATACTAGGTAATGGCGTCTCTGAGTAGTCAGCTTGCGGTTGACGCTCCTCCCAAAATAATGTATTGGGGATATGGTGGTGGTGGTGGTGGTGGTAAGGGGCAAAAGTGGACAAGGGCGACGATGAAGAGTCTGCCTCGATGCCACGTATGGCAGATGTGCCTTACAGCAGCCCTCCCATCTTATATACTGTACCGGGGAACAAGAGAAGCAGCTGCTGTAAACAGCAAGGTAGTAGTAGTAGTAATAGCAGTAGTAGTAGTAGTACTGCCAAAGAAGAATAAGAAATGTAACAGAGAAGCAGAAGAAGGACAAGAAGTGATAGGGCGATTCAAAAACTGCGATGCATCTTCCAAAGCTGCCGTCCACCCGACTACAAGCTTTCATCGTCTCCCCACTCCCCATCGTATTCTTGGTATAATATTGCTGAGTTAAAACAGTGAATAGATGTCAGAGACATGCTCATCATTACAATAATTCCATATCTTCATATCGTGTCTCACTGCAGCAGCATGCCAGAAGTATGCATGTAGCACGTATGTGCGTGTGTAAAAATCTCTACGATATAAAGTTTATTGTCATAGTGAAGAAGAAAAAGGAGAAGAAGAAGAACCTCTCCTCTTTCCCGTTGTTGAGGAGGTGTCATCATCACAGGCTATGATACGAGCGAATAGGATAATGTCCTAGGTTCCTGGTCCTCCTCTTGGTCCTCCTCCTGCTCCTCGTACTAGTAATAGTAGTAGCACCATACTCGGTAAGACAGGGAATACTACCCAAAAAGAGAGAAGAATACCATGTCGCATCAAGAAAACATCATAGATTTCCTTTGGGCATACGTATGTCCTTGTCACCAAGCCTTTCGAGATGTCGTAAGCAGTAAAACAGCCTGTATTTCCTTTGTAAGGTAAGTTATTATTCTACCACCACAGTCGCCCACTCTCTTCACTCATCATCCGTAGAACCCATACGGAGAAGAGATCTAATAACAAGAACTCAGCACTCCTTCCCCTCCTCCCTTTGAAGGAAAAAAAAGAAATAAGAAGAAGAAGAAGAAGCGGTAGAGGAAGGGGAAGTAAGAAAGCAAAACTTAAATAGATAAAAACTAATGGCGGACGCTGCAGCTCGAGCTTTTCTGGAAGACTTTGATGGCGCTGATGATGATCGTTCCGATGAGGAGGAAATAAACACCAACGAGGGAGATGGAAAAGAAGCGGGGGATGTAAAGGTAGTGAAAATGATGTTTGGTGTAGTATAGACCAAAAGGATACGATAATCGAGTAAGAATTATTATTGACATCTGCGCATTGGTGATGAAGGTTGCTTCGAGCGACAGCGGAGCAGCAGAATCTGCTAGTTCCAATGACGGCGATGAAAAATCCACCAATATTTCGAGGCAAAGACTGAGCGAAATAATTCAAATGGGCATGTCTGGAGGTTTGTCAAATTTCTAGCCGTAGTCTAGATTAGCAAGAAAGTATGCACAGTAACGGTGTCTTCTGTGGTTGCTGATGTAATATATATATATATATATATATATATATATATATATATATATACACACACACACACACACACACACAATGTATTTTCTAAAAATAGTTTTTAAGTATGTTTATTTCTGAATAATCGTAATAAATTAGCTGCTGCTAAGGGGAAGGCATTGGATACGAAAAATTCGTCGGAAAGTAGTAGCAGACCACCACCACCTCCTGTTCCAGTTTTCAACAAAAACCAGACGGATAGTAGCAGAACGACTAGCGTGATGATGAAAGCAGGTAATGATGTCGCTCCACCACCCGGATTTGCTACAAAAGCAGCAGCAGCTACTAAAGAGCAACCTCCACCTGGTTTTGAAGGGGTTACGCCTCCTCCACCTGGGTTCGGAAAAAGAACTTCCTCCTCAACCTCATCTTCCTCCTCTTCCTCTTTGAATCCGAACTTAGCCCCCCCCCCTGGATTTGATCGAGCGGGAGACTGCCAAGATGACACATCAAATCCAGCACAATCAGATCGTATTGATAGCAGTAGTGCCAACACTAATAGTTTTACTGCTGTTGCGGCTGAGAATGGTACGTCATCGGAGGATAAAAAGGAGAATGTTGCAGATTTCGTCGCAACTTCCAAGAAACGACCGCGTGAAAATAATACGAAAGAATCTGCAAGTTCTTCTTCTTCTTCCACAAGCACAGCGAGTGTTTCCTCCTCCTCCAAGAGAACAAGTAAAGCTCCCAAAATCACTTTACGCAGTGTGTCCGAGAAAGATTGGGCGCGGGTGGACTCACTCCTTGATCTCGCTTTCAGTCGTATAAAACCAGAGCAAAGTGCCAGCAGGTAGTACATGTTAGATAGTTATTGTGGTAGTTGTCATAGTCGTCGTAGTAGTCATTGTAGTAGTAATTTTGATGAGTGTGTAGTGTTTGATCTAGTATGGGTGGTGTCGATCATATTGCTGGACTAGACTACTTCACCTATCTAATGCGATGATTAGATAGAGTGAAGATTATATTTCTTATGACTATCGTCGGCGTAGTACTGCATGGTCTGTGTCACTTATCTAAATTTTGTGCTAATGATGGCATGTGTTCTTCATCACCTACGCTTAGAGATTCATTTACCAAGTCCTTGAAGACGAATCCTTTGGTCCGAGCAATTGCAAGTGACTCCAAAATGGCTCAGCGATTCAACAAAGTAGTAACTCTGTTCACACCATCTTGGTTTTAGTTTTTATTAATAAGATTTCGGACACTTCTTGTTTGTATTTGAAAGATGGTTGAGGAGGCTATAGACTTTGAAGAACACTTGAAGCCCCACAAGGCCATGCTACTCGACCTTGCAAGATTATAATGCAGTAATGATTAATGGAAGCGGCACGAAAAAATGCTCGATATCATCACATAATGCACAAGCAAGTTTAGCACAGTTCTACGAGTAAGAGGCATTGTAGATCAGTTTCCCTACAGGTCTTCTAGCAGTTTGACGCCATCACAGTTCTCATATAATGTTGCTCATTCTTATACTCCAGCAACAAAATGTTTTTTCAATACAATGGTAGGCTACTAGTAATCATTACGTCTGTGCCTGATAACATGTATCTAGAAATAAAAACATTCAAGATACTTACTAACACTGTGAGATAGAACGATCAAGGCACAATGCTAGAATGCGCTTGATAGCGCCATCATGGAAGGTGTACGCATATCACACATCTAGACTTGTACATGTGTCGCGGCATGCTACATGCAAGTGCTATTGCAGGTAGGGTATGCATACACTGCTCTTACAAAAACAACACATGTGCACATTGTCTGCGTCTATGTCTAGATGTCTACATGTGGCGCTACGCATTACATGCAGTAGTGCCTGTGCGTTGCAAAGACAGACTGCACACCAAATGCTGTTTGCAATTTCTCACGTGTTCTCACATGCTGCATGTGTGTCGATTGTGCACATCTAGACATGTGCACACGTGCGCATCACAACGTGCTAGACAAGCTAGCAAGCGTGCATCTCGATCTAGACATGCCAACATGCTAGCATGTCTACATGTGTGTGAGAGGCGTGTGTGATGACATGTCAGATGTGCAATCAAATTCTTTCAATTGCTAGATTGTCATCCCAACACGTAGCCCTGCAAAGCACAAAACTAGAAAGTGCTGCGGCTCTGCGGCCATCTCTAGATCTAGCCATGCATGGAGAGCTTTGAAGATCGTGTTTGTGCTTGTGCGCGCAGCATGCATTTCTGATGTGCTATAATAGACACTATCATTGCTAGTCCAGTTTAGCAGTGCCAGAGTGGTGTGTGCACAACGAGACACGCATCATGCATGCCAGCATGCCTGGATGCTGGCATGCTAGCATGATTCACCACCAGCCATCCAGACCAAATCACTGATGGCTAGATGGTGGCGAGCGCGACAACTAGACAAGCGCAATGAGAACCAGTCAATGAATTCGTTCAACAAATGATTGATGACGCCAGTTTGCTCCAGAGCTTTGCTGCTGGCGCTAGCTAGCTAGCTAGCTCTAGAGCTAGCTAGGAGCTAGCTAGAGCCATTTGAGATCACAGCTGCATCGCCCATCCTGATCCAGCTAGCCAGCTAGCCAGGCTAGCACTAGCTAGCTAGACTAGCGACAGACTGAAGCGGGCTAGCGGGGCGTCCGTCTGAACGTTTCGATTGGCAAACGGTATCGAGCACGTGGACTTCGTGTCATGTGCTAGTGTACCTCAGCGCGTGACAACATGAACCTGATCATCATGCATGTGCATGCCATGATTTGCGTTCTGATGCAGCGTGCATGAGCACAACTGACAAGGCGCAAGCAGCCCACACTTTGCTGTGCTTGTGCTTGACATTGCTAGATTGGGTGTTTGTGTTGCTCAGGTGCTCCTATTTTTCGTGCCGATCACAGCGCGTCTAGCTTGCCCCCCTGGCGCGTTCCACGTTGCATTGTTCAAATGACATGCTTGCCTAAGTTTTTTTCGTAGTAGCGCGTCAACTGTTATGTACAAGATGCGGGCGCATTGCTCGTGGCAAAATTTTTATTGATTTTGAAACGTGGGCAGTGTTGTGAGATGCTGCACATCGTGTAGGCTGTCATTGTGCCTAATTAGGTGTGGACCTCATGAGTAAGTTGCAAGTAGCAGACGGACTTTGCATCCCCTGCTACCTTCCCCATCAAAATGAACCATATCGTCGACAACTAAGCAACGTTCAACCTCACGGACGCCAGACTCCTGGAATGTGAGAAAACAATTTTTTCTTGTTTCCTGAATCAAGCTGAGTCGAGTGCATCGTTTCAACCTCCGCGATATTAGGTTTCCTGGTTTTTTTTGTAAATTGTCTTGGAGCTGTGTGATGTTTGCCTGCTCTTAAACTTTTATCTATCATTCTTGTTTTCTTTTTTATCTTTAGGCTTGAAGATATTAATGGAACAGTTGCTTCCGCATGGGTTACTCTATAGTTTTCAGGAAGCAACTTCGCATCTTTCTCGGTGCATTTTGTTTTTTTATCGAGAGACTGATTCTTCGGCGAAGATTGAGGAGACACCGATGAAGATATGTATTGGCTTGCCCATACTTTGACCTACATGTTATTTGATAATATACGATATTTAAGTTACCAAAGACACGTAAAAATAACTGAATCCTCACCACCACATATGGAAAAATCTAAACTGAGTTCCACAACCTCCTTCTCCACCCCATCTGGAAGACACATAACTGACCCTCGAGGTTTGTGTTGGGATAAATTTTCTTCAATTCGATCAACTGCTGAACTACGTGTTCTCTAAAAGTCGAAAACATGAAAACAATGACTCAGTACTGTTTCAGATTTAACTCAAATACTACCGATGAACTTACGACGTCGCGAGGACTCAAAGGAGGACTCAAGCTATTCTGAATCCAAGACCTTCCATTTTCATTATCGGTAAGCTCTGAAATCATAGGAGTTGGTGTAGCAGTGGGAGAGGTTTTCCGGCTATTCGCTCGTTTCATCCTGCTGTTTCGCCGACCCTTCTTTCTTGAATCCTTTGCCTTAAAAGGTGCATTAATTACTATCTTTACCTCAATGCGGTACATAGAGTTATTAAATTACATTCTTATAGGGCAACTTTTTCCATAGCTTCCACTTCGCAACTAGTTCTTCAAAAGTATAACAACATGAGAACATGAGAATGCCCAAATTTTGTGGAATATAATTGAAGTGAAATACCTTTCATTGGTTCCAAATCTTCCCGATAAATCAGCTCAAATTCTTTCCTAAGTTTACAATTTTATTTGTTTTAATGATTTGATGATTTTAGGTTTTAATATTTAGATTTAACCCAAATATGACGAAGTGCTTTAAACACCTAATGAATGAAGAATTAAATTTCTCACACGAACTCATTTTACTTGCACGTACGAGTTTAGTGCGGCTGTCATATCCGCTGTTTGAACTTCAGCGAAATGTTTATGATAGATATGCGCATAGACCCGAAAAAGCCTTTTCATCATCCCCTACATTTGTATATTTAACTAGTTAGGATGAGAATGTGGGCAGATCAGACAAAAATCTACCTTGATTTCGTGAATATAATCCGGTGGAAATTCTACACCTACCTCAACTGGAAATATTGAATCGTCCTGATTTGATGAAATTGTGTCTATTTGCAAAGTTTTGATAACATTATGATATTATGATGGTACCTGCAACTTTCCTTCAACCCATTCGAACAGCAAATTGATGTACACCGGAGCTGGAAATTCTGTTGGAGTTTTGTATCTAAAGTATAACAGCTGCTTACTGTAACAATTATAGAATTCTGCTTCAAAATATTACTTCTGGCTGTCTCTCCACGCATATCGATATCCGCGATTTGCACTCATCACCTAACAGTGCATGTGTTGTCACCTTAAATACTCGCGATGGCTATTTTCTTTGACCGGACACGTTTCTTCGGTGCAATGCTCGCATATATTTCCGTAAAGAGATAAAATCTATTTTATCGAGATAGAATTTAATCAATCGGCTGATCCATAAAGAGAAGAATTCATTGCCTATTCGGTTATACCTGATTGAAAATTTCCACTAAGCACGTTGACAGCCATTCCTATTATAAGGATATTAATTACTGTTGCCGGAAATATAACCTAATCACTAAACCACCTCCAAGCTCTCTGCTGCAGGTAGTTTAACCTGGCCGCAAGAATGCAAGAATGAATCAGGGTGTGTATTTACTGTATATGCTGTTTTTATGTTTTCATAATATCTACATCATTCTCGGAGAGTCCTCCAAGTGTCCTTTTTGCATGCCTGATATGGTTGAGTATTAGGACGTAATCTGCAACATTAACCGACCTGGTTACAGTGTTTTTGCCCAATCTTTAGCCGATTTCGATCTAACAATGACGGCAAGGGTCTTAATTTTCGTTTTGAAAATTCAATCGTCTTGTATTAACCGCAACATCATAAACTTTTCTTCCTCCTTGAGTTGCTGCGCTGATTTCTGATGAAATACCAAAGCTGTGCGTGATTTGATAATGCCTGAATCTCACTGCTTGAGGACCTTTTTCATCGTTGAGAAAAAATTTCCTGACTTACTTCTTTGTCGTATCATTGCAAACGACTGTTGCTTACTACCTTTATCCGACATCTTGTAACAAATACATATGCATAGTTGAGGTGTGCTTGAATATATTTGCATGATTTATGTGATTAAGATGGCATAGTTTCTGGTTAGAAAGTAAGAAATGATAGGTAGACCGCTGATTATGCATGAGTAAAAAGTAAGGCAAATGAAAAGATAGAATACAGAAATTTAAGCTGCTAGGAAAATTGACGGAGCGGGGAAATAGTGTTGTGATCAATGCTAAATGTCCATAACGCGTATGGATGTAATTCGATCCCAGAACACGAATCCCGAAACTACTTAGCGGAAGAGGCAATCTCAGCAGCCTGGACACTTTCTCCCTCCTCCTCGATGTCAAGCTCCTTCCTTACCGCTTTGAAATCTAGGGTCTTCTTTCTTAAATTTGTCACTTTTCCTCTGGTTTCAAGCATCAGCAGCAGCTTTGTTGTCATTTGTGTTGTAACGCCTGATTCAATATCTTCATCATTTCATACCTACTCTTTCCTACTACCATGTAGTTATGATGAATGGTAGTAGGGATGTGACTGTTGCTGATTTGAGAAAATAAATTTGCGGCGCTACGTATTAGATGTAGTGTATTCGTGAGTTGAGCAAAGAGATAGCTAGTGTACAATTATTGGTCTGATTTTAGAGAGTAGAGAGAGAGAGAGAGAGAGAGAGAGAGAGAGAAAGAGAGAGAGAGAGGGAGAGAGAGAGAGAGAGAGAGAGAGAGAGAGAAAGAGAGAGAGAGAGGGAGAGAGAGAGAGAGAGTAGAGGGAGTATTTGCGTAGATATGTTGAAATAACAACAATGCACAATCGTTCAATTGATGAGACTGTGTGATTTTATTGTCGTATCAACAAATTTGAGAAGTAACACAATCCGGAAATAGAGTTGATGCACAAAGTAGAGTCGAAGATTCAGAACATAAACATGTAATCTAGAAAGTACGATAGGCAGAAATAGTTTCGTATTTAGAGAACTTTTACAGTGATATCCCCAGAATTACGGGAGATGGAGGGAAATTAGAGCTCCGTTTGCATTGTTACGCTGATATTCTTGTCGTAGCAATCGGAATATTGCCAACATTCTCATCTCCCACCCTGCAAAAATCTGGACAAGTAAAAAAACAGGCATCATGGAACAGAAACAGGAAATGCACATCAGTAAGCCCCAGGCTACGACCTATGGCATAAAGATCTTATTACCAAATGTGGCAAAATACGATGCTCTCTCGGCTCCAACTTCTTGTTGCTGCTTTCACTGCGTAATGACAAACATGTTGATGCTCGATTGCTTTCTCCTTTGCCACTTTGACATTTTCCCACCTATGTCCACATCAATCAACGATTCGATATTTGCTTGTTGATTCCATATACTAACGCATTAAATTTCTCATTTATAGGGGTTCGACTGCAGTGAATACACATTGTGCATTTCAGACTATAAATGTGGTCTATGTGTACACAAGGAGTATTGTTCATTTTTAGACTGCAAGAGGGAGCATCGGTCTTACACAAGCTGCAATGCATCTTGCAAATGTTGCGATTGTAGCACGGACGAGGTCATATTCGTGTGGGCTGTACAGCAGGTTTATGAATAAATAAATAATTAGCTCTTACCTTCAAATTTCATTCACACGTGTTCAATATGTCACTCTAGTGTGCACAACTGTGGTGTTGTGGCGGAGGAGGAGAGTGCGGGTGTAAACCTACCGTCTGCCAGGTCTGAAACTTCATGCACAGATTAAGTGTGAATGGTTTTTTTCCAGGGTTGAAAAAATTAAATAATTTATTAGTGCGGACAAAAGTGTTCCTTTCTGGATTTTCGATGCGATGTGTGTTGCGGGGAATTTGCACCCTTCGGACATGATCGCCGTCGAGTCGGTACCGTTTACCCTCCGTGTTGTAGCTGATGCTTCCTAACATGCACGGGCTAAAGATGTATTCGGAAACACATGTAGCAAAGGTGATGCTGAACACGTGCAGCACTCGTGAGAGCTATCAACCATTCCACACGCATGCGCCGCACTGCTACACATGGCAGTGAAGTGCAGCATATGTCAATGGCAAATGAAGATTGTTACCGAAATTCGACTTTGTGCTATTGCGCACCGCTAGACTGCACTCGCGATGCAAATGGCAGTGGTTTGTGTGCGTTTGGCCAATGCAAATGCAATGCTATGTGCAACGAAGCAACATGGGCACGGTGCACACAGCAAGCATTGCACATGCTCCCTGCTCGCTAGCCAAGCTACTAGCAGCATCTAGGCCTAGAGGCATGTGCAGTGCACGCATTTTGAGGCGCTGCATCGCTAGCTAGCTAAATCGGCGGACGCGCTGCTAGCTACTAGCTCGCTAGCTCCAAAGCTAGCTGCTAGGTTCATGCATCTAGGTGTAGAGTCATGACAAATGCTAACGTGCCTAGATGCCACGATGCACAATCTACACATGACACACAACACCACAAACTATTGTACAAGCACCATGATCGTTGCACAATGTGTTCCAAATTTTCATCATTCGCATCACAACTGCACGTGCGCTAGTGCGGTGGGTGATGTGACACACGTGCGACCGCTATACTAGTCTAGTAGTATACACAAACATTTTATAATAATGCAACCCACCTTCCAGGACATGCATAGGGAGGGGGCTCGATGCAGGGACAAACCACATCAAACCATCAATATGTAAAAGTGGGGCGAGAGGAGCATGCTGATGTCACACTATTTAGCAATCATTTAGACCGTGACTTTAGTCGATGATCTAATTTTGCAAAGGTTGATCCAAGTTCTGACAAACACGTTCATATTTTGCTTGAAGTTTCCTCGCTTCTTCGCTGCTTCTGTCTTCTATTAAAGCCAATTGGGCCTCTATTTTCGCTTTTGTTTTTTGCATTTGAAGTCTGTTGTTTACACAATCGGTCGACTCAAATTCTATTTCCTCATATAATTGGATTTCATTTGTAGTTGTGTAAAACCTTTTTGATTCCTCAATTGCTTCTGATGTGCGGCTTTCAGCTCGTTTAAATGCCCTTGCAGCTAACTTCCGGGCCTTCTGTTGCTCCTACAGTTGGTAAATGAGCATCGAGTATTGGCGTAAAACCATGGTTGGTGATACTTCCCTAAATACCTTTATTTTAGCATGCTCTTCTTTCACCTTTTTAGGCGAATTCCACTTTAGTTGTGGTTTACCGTTGCCTATCAGTTATTAATCGCATAATGGGTTGTTTTAGAAAATGCACAGTAAAAAAGAAAAAAATCATCACCGCTACTTACCACTGGCTCCTGACTTTGCTACATCTGTGAATCCCTCTTTTCGTAATACATGAACAAGAGCATCCGCGTGGTCACCCTGTGTTGTACAGTCCACTCCAATTGAGTACATTTTGCAGGAGATTCAAGGAAGTACAAGAGTGGGTGAGAAATACAAGGAAGAAGAATTACTTGTAGCTCCAAGGTAGCAGTACAAGCTCCACCGCCGCTACTAGATGTTATCAACTTACCTCCAACCCCGCAGGTTGCCTATGATAACAAATTACAACCAGGAAGAAGATATCAGATCGTTCGAGACACTATCATTTAATTATCGGTTACTTTCAATTTTTTCAGAAGAATCTTGGCTTCTGTAACGCTAACCTTTTCCTAATTTTGTCCATTATAGATATATTTAATATGTGTATGTGTTACACACTTACACACGAGAAATACATAAATGTGTACATATATGTTAGCTTATGACTCGGAGTTGTTCCATATAGTAGGCAAACTACAACTGGCTAATGGCTGCACCCTCATAGTTTCAACAATATATCATACTGCATCGACTTTGTGCCTCTTTTTCATTGACATGCTAAATATTATTTCCATGAGTAAAAGGTGGTTTCGCACTAGTCCTCTGATGAGCGTCAACATTTTCCCTAGATATGGTAAGCAAGTGATTTACTGTGGTGGCTAGCTACGAAATCATTTAAAAACGGAGGGGAAATGATCTACAGGAGGTTTATTAGACCAATTGTATTCGAATGCGAGTTTTAAAAGGAGAAAGGAAGGTACTACCTCCACGCCGGGTTGCTTCAACACGTACTCTACAATCATCTTTATTTTGAGAAGCAGTTGTCATACACATCCGTCTCGATAGGAGCTTGGTAGAGAATGGGTATGAAGACTCCTTTAATTTGCATAAAGATTTCAGCTGTTTTAATCTTGAAAATACGCCCCTCGTTGAAGTTGGAAGCACTGAAGGAGGAAGATGTAAAGTGAAGTGCACATCCGAGGGCATTATTAGCGATCCGTCAACTATTGCGGAAAGCTTCACCTACCCGGATATGAAATTCGAACAGGTTGAAGGCGCGAAGTAGTCGTTGCACAAGCTGTTTTCAGCCCTAAATCACCAGCGAACTAAGGGAAATGGCAAGATGAGCTAGCTATTCAGGACATTGTACGAAAGATAGCATGTCTCTTGTTTTCTCTGCAGACCAGAATCAGGGTTGAAAGGTAAACTTTTGCCCGGAACATTGAAAGCATTGGTGACGACATTAATCTTCAATTTGCTTGTTTTTTTTTTCAAATGCCGTCACAAAACCCTCCTTATCTGCGTCGTCCATTACTCGAATTCGAAGTACACACGGGTGGAGTATGAGAAGGGTTCTTTTTCTGGTATGATTAAGACTTAGTAGGATTATAATACGCAGGTATCCATGTCTTACCTTTAAAAGGAATACGGTTTCATATATACGACAACGTGGCCTGAACATAAGATCTAAGCCTATCATATTGAATGAGGCGTAGGGATAAAATATATTGTATTTACATCGAGTAGTAGGTAATATGATTGTCGCACTATCATTATCACCATCATCGTCATGAGAAGATCATCATCATCTTCGGTTTCAGATCTACGCGCAGGGAGCTACGAGGAGAACAGATAAAGGAGGGGCCACTGATCACTTCCCCTCCCTCAACAAAATAGAGAGGGAGAGAGAGAGAAAGAGGGGAAGCCAAAGACAGATCAAAAGGTATCAAAAAAAGAAGAGATTAAGTGCAAATGGCGATCGAAGATCTAATAGAAACAAGATCGCCTCGCTTTAGGAAATTGAATCTCCATTAACTTCATAGTCAATGTGCTTAATGATGGCAATAAGACCATTTCCATCCCTTTTATTTTACAGCTAAATCGACGCATATCATGGGTTGCGTAGCTGGAAGATCGAATAAGGATAGTGGCAATGAAGAAGCAGCTTTGACGGCTCCAGCGCAAGTCGAGCCGGGCACATCTTCGAATGGTGTGGAAAATCACAAGCAGCAACAGTCTCAAAACAAAAAGCCATCATATTCTTCATGCTGTTCATCTCAGCGGGGAGGAGAGAAACACGTAATGAAGAAATCACTGGGTGTATCACCTACGACGGAAATGGGTGTGTCATTACCTGAACTGGATCATATTGATGTATACATGGAAGAAATGACACAACCATCACCAAGTAGTAGTCATCCAAGACAAGGATATTCTGCCAGCGATAGTCCCACCTCTTTAGCTGTTGAGCCAGAGACATGGAAGAGTAAAGGGACAGCTAAGGGAACTCGAGATTATGAGATGAAACGTGGTAAAATGGTTGTTTATGAGGATGAAGAGGAGGATGATGATGAGGAGGAGGAGGAGGATCAAGTGGATCGTAAGGTCAACATAGCTCAGATCGCTCGAGTTGAGGATTTTGGTAATGATAAATCATATAGTAGTAGTAGTAGTAGTAGTAGTAGTAGTGTCTTTTGTATGGCCCAACAAGCAGTATTGTGAGTGGCATGTAAGTATTAGGAACACATTGGCTAGTCAGGGTGGTGGTTTTCGAGTATTATTAATAATACTACCCGAAAATTTCCACACTATATCGGTGATGAGTCGGCAATTATTGTGAGAGTGCCATATGATGTCGAATATGCTTAGACAATAGATTCTTCTTCTTTCCCCCCTTTCATGCACCCATTTTTCTTGCAGCACCAACATATTTCGTCTCTATCGTATTGCTGTCTTGGTTGTGCTCTTTCACTAATCTTAGTCCCCCTTACTCTCTTCTCTTTTAGCTTCCAAAGTAAACGAATATGGGCTTTCAATAGACGATGAATACCTGCAAAAGAAAACAGTCAAAAAGAAAGCCGACGATATGTTCAAGAGGGTAAGATACGATAACTAATATAATAGTGCCGATATGTAGTAGCAGTAGTAAGTACAGTGGTTGTTTGCAAGCATTTGTGGCTATTGGGGAATGCTAGTTACTACTTACTTTGCTCATACTTTTTCAAAATTCAAAACTCCCGCATGCATCTCCGTATCTGTGTTCTTCAATTTTTCTCGCTTACTACGCTAGCTGTCCTCTCCCACTCTGCAAGTGCATTAAGCGTTGAATGATGGAAGCAACTATACAATCCTTGTTATTTTGATATTTCAATTTACTACTTGTTGGGCCACTGTTGTCATCCATCCATCCATCCATCCATCCATCCAATCATCACACATCATCATATAGTTACATCCTATGAGGACTAAGGATGTCTTAATTGAGAATGAGGATGGGCAGTTTGTTCCGAAGAACTATTTGGCATTAGAACCCCTCAATCCATCAGAAGGCATGTTCTTGTTCGGCAAAGAGGCAGCGGTATTATAACAACTTTTACATTTATTTTCGTCGTCTACACCAATAGGAAAAATGGATGCAGTATGAACGGAAGCTTGAGTTTTTACTGATCAGCTTATACCAAATAATGTAGGTGTTAAGGGCTCTAGGGAAAGACAAAAATTTCCCTCTCCCATTACCCGATGATGAAATCGAGCTAATACGCCACGTCAAAAAAGTCGACGACGACGATTACAAGGATAGAATTATTCGGATCGTGACTAGGACCAATCACTACACAATTAAGTTCAAAAAAAGTACAGTAAGCGAAGATGACGTCGTTGGATGGGTTGGACAAATCTATCGATACAAGTAATTTTGTTAGTGAAGATGACTTACTAATACGCGTTTTGCCGATTGTACTATTTAGTATTTATGCAGTTGCGAAGTCTCTATTATTTGTAGCCAAAATTTTGTGAGAGGCTTCACTAAAGTGATATTTAAATCTATTATGCAGGGAATACTACACTGATCGGGGAAATGGTTTATTCTAACTAAACATCAATAATGGCGATAACGCGAAAAATTATACCGAGGACTCCCCATGAAAATATGTGATAGTGACATTGAATTTGCTGTGCATTGCATCAGTCTATGCATGGACTTGCAAGTAGGATGCGTGGTGATGAAGTAGCCGCACGTTATTCATGTCATCACCGCATACAATTCATTACATGAGATTGTCACAAGATATTGAATGTCGCTTGTCTCTACTCGCCCGCATGACGTATACACGCACCTGAATGCGTGCCCTTATTATTGATGTGAGTGCAAAGTTTTTATTCCACAATGTAGAGTGCCATCTTTTATCATCGCATCGTGCATGCATTGATTGGTGATAAGAGCGCCGGGCAATTCCACACACATTATGTAAAGCAATTTGCTGTAGATATTTGTATATTGCAAATTTTAATAAATCAAAAGCGACAGGTTTAATCAGCACGCACCGACACTCCCGCCTTTATTGATAACATGTTTCTTTTGGATCCTCATTATATACGTACATTGATTACTCGCATGTACGAGGACGCGGCGCGCGCGCACACGCAAGATGAGATTTGAGTGGGATGTACGTATTTTTGTTCAAGTTAGTCTCCCCCGTATAGATACGTCTTGCAAGGGGAAATCATTTTCAATGTGAGAACAAGGTCACAAACATCAAATTAAAATAAAATTGGCCAAATTGAGACCACCATCACGCAAAAATGATGCAATTTGTAGAGGAAATGATAATGGTAATAAATAAGATAAATGTGGCGACCATTATTAAGTTGATAATCAAATAGTAATCGATCGAAATTTGTAATATTTCTTCGTCATCTCACGATGCGTTAGATGCATCCCGTATGCTTCTGCACGTTAATCTTCATTAATCTCGATATCTGTCCTAAGCTTTGGTAGACGAGAAGTTCGTATCTCATGATTGTACGGGTCACACAAGAGCAGCAACCTGATTTGAAACGTAACATTTAAAAAGTTAGTGAAACCACGCTTACTACTATTTTAGTCATGATAACGACATAAATAACAACTCTCGATGAGTAATTCAACTAAAACGTTAGCACTGGAGAAAGTATTACCTATCTTTCTTTGCTAATGCGATTGCGCATGGTGCCTATTTATTTAGTACATTTTATAACACACAGAAACAAATACGTAGAGATTGACAGGACAATTAAACTAAGTTTTGGTAAACACTCATGACTATAATTATAAAAAAAAACCTAAGTAGGGAATTATACAACTGGTAAAAAAAATTTCAACTTTACTGAAATCAAAAGAATTTAGATCACAGTTAAAATTAGTTAGTTAATTACGAAGAATTGATTCAGATTTTTTGCCCCTCGGTAAATATCTGTGGTTGTGGTTCTTCCTAGATCGCCTAGTGTGGACACAAATCCCTACAAATACCAAAAGTTCTGCTCAATAGAGTGGATGTGCTTCATATCCTCACTAAACAACGTATATTTATTGAGCTGAATATTTTTCTGTATCTCCTTCTATTACTGAACACACACACAGACACACGATGTGATAAGTGATTGGAAGCTAATCATCGACATCGTACTAATCTTTAGTTATTGTTGCTTTTGATATTTAGGACAACCAAAGGATCGATTCTCCGGTAAGAAAAACTTCCAATATCAACAACGTAGATGTGACCATCTTGAGCCGCGGCAATTCCGGAAGGTCTATTGAACTAGAAACAAAAGTAAAATTAATTATTCTCTATCTGTCATGTATGATATATGTAGCTTTGTAGGGCAGATTCATAGT
>ADNK01003420.1:0-30000 GCA_000320545.1 Bigelowiella natans CCMP2755 | reverse complement strand
TATATATATTATACATCTATATTTGTTTACCTCCCATCTTTGTATCCACGAGATGTAGCAACCAGGTCATCTCTTCCAACCAAATTCTAGAGTTGTTATTATAATAATGATGATGGTGACGATTGGTGGTGGTGATTATGGTGACAATTATGGTGAGTAGTAGAGTAAGTAGTAGTAGTAATAGTAGTAGTAGTAGTGAGCATAGAATAGTGGGTGGTTCTATTTAAATACATTATCGTCCATGATCATCCATGATGTCTTACTCTATTTTGTTCCTTTCCATCTTCTTTTAGAATGTATTATACATATAGCTGCTGCTGCTTCAATGTGCTGCTGTCTGCCTGCTGCTACTTCGTCGAGATTGCTGTATTTTGATAGTGTGATATACTGAAAGGATCTCTTTTCTTACCGTTGGGGCTGGTAGAAAGTTTACCCCAAACTCGTTTTTCTATGTAATCAGCACAACAATAACAACAAAATTGGATAATAAGGATCAAGATGATACTTATACAGCAGCAACCACCAAATCTTTAGAAATGCTACATGTGCATGTATGATTATATGTAAATACATGTATGCGTGTTTTGTGAATGTGTGTGTGTGTGTGTGTGTGTGTGTGTGTATGCGTTTGTTACATATGCACACTGTTACACATTATTCTTATCGACTTCTTTGAAATGTGATAGGGTGTGGTAAGAAGAATGCAATACTTGGTAAATGCCATACTTATTATAAATATATATATATATATATATATATATATATAATATTATACAACATACATCGAAACCAAGCTGCTGTAGTTGCTCAGATATCTCTTGCAGCTCTTCAAGCATTAATGTACGAAAGGCGGATGATCCTTCATTTTGATTGTTTTCATTATTTAAATTGTGCTGTTTCCCTTCCTCGACAGTAGCCTTCTGATGTGTTGTTGGTGTAGAGTAGTGGGGTGCTAAAGCATCATCTCTTCTTCTTCTAATACTTGCAGCAGCATAGTCTTGCTGTTGTTGCTGATCAAACACCCTGTTTCTATTCTTCTTATTCTTCTTGTTGTAGTAGTAGTCCGTGTTAGGACAACCAACTGCCGCTGCTGCTACTGCTACTACAGGAGGAGGAGGATGAGGAGGAGGAGGTTGAATCGGTCCAAATTGGCGTTCAAAGTAGGCAATGTTCCCAGCACACTCGCTTCGATTAGCAGAAATGTAATAGGAGACGGATTCTTTTGCTGCAAATAAGAAAGGTGATGATGATTAACATTATCGTATAAATGATTGAGGAAGGAATTGGTGGGAGGCAAGGAGGTATCATAGTCATCATCATTATCATGCCTTCTTAAACACGTACTACTACTATTGCTGCTGCTGCTGCTGCTGCTGCTGCTGTTATTTTGAATTGTGTCCCCTTAATTATAATGATGATGATCATATCATCATCATCATCATCATCATCATCATCATCATATTCACATTGGCATCCTATCAAAACAGTATTTTGTATTGGTTTCTCCCTCCTCCTTTCTCCCTCCCCAGTTATTACCTCTTGCTATATCATCTTCTGTGAATCTTACGCTGCTATGGTCTTCTCCATCTTGGAGTTCCTGTTAAAGATGATGTATAAACTTGATGTATCAGTCATAGTAAAACAGTAGTACCCGAAAGGGTGCTGCAGCAGCATGAATAAAAAGAGGAGAATAGTAGTAGTAGTAGTAGTAGTAGTAGTAGTGGTAGTAATAGTAACAAATCATGGAAGAAGGGGAATAATAGGAGAAAGAGCAAATGGCTGCTGCTGTGGTTGCTGCTCTGCTATTTGACAATAACAACAAAAATATAGTAACAACATAGATTATGACAGCTGCTGCTGCTACTAGTGGTCCACAACAACAACAACAACAACAACAACAACAACAACGGTTATGGCTGCTGCTGCTGCTGCTTTGCTGGTGGTTGCTCGACGGTTGGCAATGATACTACAACATAGAATTTAATCTTAAGCAGCAGCACCACCATCAGCTGTTTTATTAGGCATAATAATAATCTACTAATAGTTGTTCTGCGAGTACTACTACCTCATCATATTCCCATCGTTTGAGATTGAAAGGATCACTCATACCGCTGTACCTAACTCGCCGATATCTAAAGTGGTATTGTAGTAGTAGTAGTAGTAGTAGTAGTAGTAGTAAAATATGTGAGGTTGGTGACTTTAATCGAGCATCTGAGAGGAGGAGGAGGAGGAGGAGGAGGAGGAGGAGGAGGAAGAGGAAGAAGAAAACTCCACCACACTGGCCTGCATCAAGATATATATCGTTATTTCTAAAACAGAATGGTCGTATTATGTAGTGCTACAGGATGTAATCACGTATGACCGTTGTCCTGTTAGTTGATCCACCACAAGAGTCGATTTTAAGGACGGGTGATGATAAGTGCTCGTATCCTTATTATTGCTGCTATATTCATCAACAACAAGCGGCAGAATCATTGAGAATCATCATATTGTTTTTGGGCTATAAATTCGATCAGAATCATTGAGAATCATCATATTGTTTCTGGGCAATAAATTCGATCAATGCACTTAACAATGTCCTGTTAGGTAGCAGTAGTAGGAGGATCACTTAAGGGAGGGAGATATAACAGATAATGATTGTATGCTATATAATTTTAGAGTAGTAATACAAAACAGGATATAAAATTGTTCAAAATAGTGTGTGTGTGTGTGTGTGTGTGTGTGTGTGTGTGAGTGAGAGAGAGAGAGAGAGAGAGAGAGAGAGAGAGAGAGTGAGAGTGAGTGAGCTTGTGTCATAATTTATCAAGAATGTGTAGACAACTACTGTGGCATTCACCAAATGCTGCCATTTTCGCCTTCTTCGTCGTTTTCTTCTATCTCTTCTTGTTCTCCTTCCCCATCGTCATCATCATCATCATCATTATCATCTCTACTTCCGAGGTGGTGCTCACTAGCATGGTCTCCACCATTATCTTAAAAATAGACATTGAACATCATTCAGTAGAATAATAAGCGAACCGAATAATAATAATGTGCCATACAAGGATGTAATCACATATAGAGAGGGAGGAAGATAGTGGACATTGGCGTTGTTGATGATGTTGTGTTGTATCAATATTTATTACCAGAATAGTAACCACCCCTCAGAAGTCGAAGTTGGAACGTACGCATCATCACCGCCATCATATTATAGTCGCTGTGGTAGTTGTTCAAATTATCCTTTATTCCCTTGTTCCCACCTACCACTATTGCAGGGCCTTCTCGAGCCCCTCCTCCTTCTCCTCCTCCTCCTCCTCTCAAGATCATCGTTCCTGTCGACTGCTTTCTTTCCTGGATGTGCTTTTCCTTGTTGCCAGCAGGACTTTGCGAAAATGGAGGAGTCAAACATAGATCAGGAAATAAAGACTGGACCATTCCTCCCCATTTTCTTCTTTTCGTGATCATGGCTCTGGGTGATAATTCTCGTTGTTTGGGGATGGTGACCAAAATTGAACAGACAGCAATCGCAGCGAGCATGCAAATCGTGGTGAGGGGAAATGTCGCCGTGCGGAGCATACAATGCGCCCTTTCATAAGCACTAGACATGCTTTTCTCCTTCGATTAAAATGATAAATAAGCGAGATAGGCCCATTATCGTTTTCCTTTCATTGGGAGGAGGAGGAGGAGGAGGAGGGGGAAGGTGGTGTCTCCTCGTCCAAGTTCCGGAGGGAGGATTCGACCGAACAATTAGTTGCAAAATTGCCTAAAAAATGACCGTGTGACACCGATTTTTGGTTGTCGCACCACACACAACAGGGCTACTCAAAATGACCTCGGCCCGGAGAAGGAGCACAAGTTCGATGGTGGTCTCGCTGATCTTCTTGCTGATTGACTCCACTCCAACGGACTAATCGACGGCTACACAATTCAAAGGCCTAGTTGTAGCAATTGCAACGTGTTTCTACGATCAAGTTGCAATTAGATCCATTGACGTCTCTGTGAGAAGCAATGGTCGGTGCTGTGAGAAACTTCAGTTTCGTTCTTCTGGGACTCATGAAACCGAAGAACATCGGGCCAGAACTCACAATCTGACTTCGAGGCACTGCGTTTCGAACACTGCAAATGTCAGTTAGAACCTGGACACATTCCAACTGCACCAACAACTGATGGATGATTCACCTAGCGTGGACTCATTGTCCTCATCTTCCTCAGATGCAGGACACCAGCCAATTGTGTCACTCACCACCAACAGGGTGCTGACAAGTCCTTGCAATGATTGTTGTTGAGGATCTGCTGCGTGTGCATACCTGTCTCCCATGTGGTTCTGGCGCATGTGAATTTGATCAATGCTTTGTTCACCTTCAAGTCTTCACCTTCATCTTCGAGGAGATGGAACACCTGGTGATCCTCACGGTTGCACCATCAGAAAACCCTTCTTTTGTTGACTTGCAAGCGCACATTGCAAAGCGATTGCGTCTGAGTGTCAGTCGTGCGCCAGGTCGTCGTTCTGGCCAAACGCCTGGGACGCCGCATCACATTGCAGGCAACAGCTAGAGACAACGCAATGCGCACACGTCACGTGTCACATTGTCACATCCATTGTTCACACCCTGGACAAGCGATGATCCGGGCGGGCATTCGACTGTCTGTTTCCAAGTGCTGCTGAGTGGGCAGCAGCCGTTCGGCAGTTCGGATCTCAGACACGAATTGATTGAAGTCGTCTGATCTCCACAGGCGCACAATTGCACGGTGCTTCCTGCTGCTCGCGCGTGCACGTGATTGTTTGCATCAATGCCAAGTTCGACTCCGTTCGACGTTGCGTGTTCAATTCTTCCAGCAGTCCAGCAGTCCAGCAGTCTTCGCCAGCTTGATGCAACTTTTCTTGCTTCGCACATCGCCAGCCATGCTGGCGTGCACCCGGAGTGTCTCGAACTTTTGCGAACCAGACGAAATCAGACGTTCAACGTCCACACCTGCCGTGAGCAAATCGTTGCCGTTGGACTGAAACCGTCAAACGGTTCATTGTGTTTGTGTGTTCCAAGTGCATGCACGTCAAATGACCGCACAGCGGATCATGCAGCTGGTGCACTTGTCAAGAGAAGTGTTCCTTTTTTTGGGCGCTTCGCGTGCGCAAAATGCTGCGTTTTCTGGAATTTTCAAACGCAGCAACTTGCATTTGCAAGAAGCACGCATGTTTGCACCAAAATGAGCTAAAGAATGCGAATCAATGATTTCATCCAACCAATCTCAGCATCACGCTCATGCAGTTTGCATGGCTAACAAGCGCTGAACACCTCGACACATCACTTCCGCTCCACTTGCTACGTGCAACAGCTCCAGAATGTGCGGTTCATTGTTTTGATTGCAAAACGAATTCAAAAGTGACAACTTGCGCGCAAGCGTGCACATGTTCATGTTCGACACGTGCAACATCGACCGTCATGCTAGCATGTGTCATTTGTTTTCATGCTGGTTCGTCTCGAACTCCGCACACAATGCCAACTGGGACAGTGGAATGGACTTTGCACCTTTGTTAGCGACGATCATCAAACATTATGTGTCTGTCAGTTTCTATGAATCACTAAAACACTGTGCACAATCCCTGCAGAAATTACTTCAAGCATTGTAACGACCATTACGAATTCTGTGTTTGCTTAATATATGCTCCGAGTTCTGTTTGAATGCCTCTCAGGGGCCCTTTGCGATGTGCTTTGATTTTGTCCCATAGTTTTTTTGGCAATGTCTGGAAAAGGTTTTCATGAAGCACAAATTGTCTGGATGGACACCAGAAAGACATATTTGCCATTTCCTCGGGGATTGATCTCAACTTGTTTTGTCGGAAGTCTACTGAGGAAACCTTCTTTAGCTTTGCGAAAGAACTTGGCAAGCTCACGAGTTGATTTTCACTTAATTGAATTGTGTGTAAAGTTAGTAATTGTCCTATGGTTTCAGGGAGCGAAATCAATTTGTTTTTGTTGAGATACAACTCTTCTAATGCTTTGAGGCCGCCGATACCATCGTCTAGCTTACTAATTAAGTTGTTAGAGGCATATAGTACCCTGAGCATTTGCAAGTTTGGTAAGGACTCTGGTAAGGAGACCATGCAATTGTCATGAGCTAAAAGCTTTTCTATCTTGTGAAGACACCCAATTTCTGTTGGAAGCGATTCTAATTGATTTGTACCCAGGTTCAACTTTCGAAGAGCCCGTAATTGACCGATGGATGGGGGTAATGACTTGATGCTGTTGTGGCTTAACGATAATTCTTGAAGTTCTGTAAGTGTTCCTATCTCAGCTGGTAGGGATGAGAGTTTATTACATGAAATGTTTACTATTTTTAGACCGACCAGCTTTGAAATGGTGCTGGGAATACTTTTCAACTGATTCATTCCAACATTCAATTCAATTAAACTGAGTAGACCCTCTATTTTATGTGGGATAGCCTCAAGTACGTTGTCGCTCAGATTAAGAATTCTCAATTGTGAATTTCCCTCTCCGAAGTTCTTTGGAAGTGAAGCAATGGAATTTTGGCCTGAAGATGCCAGAGAAAAATAATGACAATGTGGTGATCAGAACTTATGACGATTTATCGATTTATCGATTAAAAATACTGGTAGTGATAATATAAGTGTGGACAACAGAGAAATTTAAAGAACAATATTTACGAATCATCAACCTACACCATAATCATTCTCTATTCACAAATTTTAATTTACTGTATTGAGTAATTAGATGACATTATCACTTCACATGAATCATTGCCTCACGTACTTAAATTCAAAATTTTCAGAGATTTGATATCACAAATCCACTCCTCTGGAATATTTTTCAGGCCGCACTTCTCAGTCTCTAGTATTTGTAGATGTTGCAGCCAATCTTGTCGATTGTCATATTTGCGGACCGTCATACAACTCTTTCTTGGTAAGGATGGTAGTTTACACAATGGGTTTCCGGAAAGATGAAAGTCGATAATGTTTATTAAAAGATGATTCTGTACACCGGCTGGCAACTCGCTGATTTGATTATGCGACATATTAAAATGGTGGACATTCGAAAGATCTACAAATCCGCACGGGACACTTCCCAAATTGTTATAGCTGACGTCTAAGACACGTAAATTGTTCAACGTTGCTAACTCATCAGGTAGGCTAATCAACTTGTTCTTCTTCACATTTAGTTTGATAAGTAGCTTCAGGTTCCCTATTTCGCGTGGGATATATCTTAAGTTATTGCTTTCAATGGAGAGACTGCTCAAATTAAGTAGATTTTGCAACATCATCGACGGCAGGGAGACTAGATCATTTCGATCCAATATCAGTTCGGTAAGCGCAGAGGAGTAGTAAGAGGACGAAGATGATGATGATGATAATAAAGGTGATGTCGACAACATATCATCATGGTCCGATGATGAAAGAAAAGTCTCGGGTAAGACATGAATGCACTTGTCACTTAGGTTCAGATAACGCAAATGTCTCCGTAGACTTATAGTCACAGAATCAATAAGGACTTTCATAAATTTAGTTATAGATCTGTACATTGATGATGAAGAAGAAGAAGATGATGATGAAGATAGTGGTGCTGCTAATGGTTGTCGTAGTTTTGGTAACGACGATCTCTTCTCATCTAGAGAACAAAGATAATGGTATCTAGTTCTCGTATTTTTTATTTCTAGAGGTGAATGAGGAGAAGGAGTGAGCACACTACTTCTCAAATACAAATAAGTCACGTCAACCGTACACTGATACTTTGCAAAGCTACTGTCGTCCTTTCTGTGGCCACTAGCGAATGAACAATTCGCTATATTTATATTCTGCATTTGGGTTGCCTCTACTTCTTCTTCTTCATTTTGTTCTCCAACTTGTCGTCGCTGCGTGCTCAGCTGCTGCTTTTTTAGTCCAAGATCACTACTACTCAGGTCGTCGTCGTCGTGATCATCATCTTCTTCTGCTTCTTCGTCATATTGATCTTGTAGTTGCTGTTGTTCCTCCCCGAGATCACGAATAGTTTCTAGAGTGTGTTTGATATATGATGCTGCAGCAACAGGTATTTCAAGTCCAAGGCCTCCAGATCGTACTAGCCTTTCAAGTATATTTAATGCAGGTTTCACATCGTCTTGTACTATTTTATACAGCAATGAATGACAGAAAAAGAAGGAAGAGGAGGAGGATGAGGAGGGGGGCTGCCCCTCTCCCTTCATATCTGCAGAGGGAAGGTCACCGTAGTAATGATAACTGTTGCGTTTGTTATATTTCCCGTCACTACCGCTTTTTAACGAACTCTGGTTAGTACCAGTACGGATAGAAGAAACAATTATGTCTTTACTCAACATTCTTCCTGCTTTTCGCATATGATATTTAAGAGCGGCAATTAGCATGAGATTCATATGCTTACATCTTAAGGGAAGCTGAAGAAGACAACCATTTTCTCCGTTGAGTTCTTTTAATTGAACTGGTGCTGGAGGTATGTTGCTTTTTGACCATGTGCATAATCGTAGGTAGAGAGGCGTTGGCAACTCGATGCCAGTCGCAGAGAATACAGTGCTAAGAACATACGGGAAATGCTTTCGCATATGCTGCTGTAAATCACCGTCAGAATCACGACGCTGTTCTTCCCTGTCGATAAATGAATGAAATGCAGAGCATCCCGGTGTTATGCTGAACATTGTTGCCCAGGACATGATGTCGTGATTATTTTCGAATCTCTCCAGATGGCAGCGCCATAGAACTTGACGCAACTCTGAACGTCCTTGATTTGAAGACCAACGTTTAGTAGGACGATAATCGTCAACTGCTACTAGTACTTCTTCACGATTATTGTGCTCATACTGACTACTACGCAGTAAAACTTCTTTATGATCAAAAATTTTAGCTATTTCTTCTATCATATCTTCTCGTCTTGCTAATCTCTTCTTGTTTAAGTGATGTCTGCTGCTGTTAGATGCCTTATCATCATCATCACAAGGTGGTGGTGGTGGTGGTGGACGAGATATTGCGAAATTGATGGAGTCCTGCTCTTTTCGATCCAACTTATTCCATGAAGACAATACATTTCGTGACGCTGAATCCAGCCTAAAACGATTCCATCTATATTTTCCCGGGTTATTTACTTTGCAATTTACGCAGGAAATGTCAATATGGTGAAGTATTTCATTGACTCTCTCGGAGATCGTCATGTGCTCTGGTATAGGGAGTCTCTCGATTGCTTTTAGCGCCTGGCTATTTGTCAATTTCAATAAACCCGCTCTAATCCTGCTTTTTTGGTGCACAAGATCACGCCACTCATGGCTTCTGAGAAAGAATTTTGATACACCAAAGTTCATAAAAATATCTTGCTTGAGGTCATCGAAAAAGTTGTTAGTATTTTCAGGCGTTAGGTTTTGTTCTCTATTTTCTGTTGGCAAGCTGGTTTCTTTTCCATCTTTTCCATCTTTTCCCTCTTCCATTCGTCCTTCATATTCTCTTATTGTACCATCTTTATGCTTGCTAATAAGGGAAGTGAGAAAAGAGGAAAGGGCCAAAGGCAGCTCCGCTGTAGTATATGCAGCTCTGAGGACCCTTGTGCGTAGCATGTGCTTTATACTTCTAGAGATCATCTCAGCTAGGATGCGGCTCACAACGGCAGAATGATATTTCCCTAAGAAAAAGAGATATTGTCTTTGCTATAACAATAAAAGAGGGTGTGCAGGTTTTAGCATGAACAAAAAAAGTAGTCATCAGCACCAAGAAATCATCATTACAACAGCTGCAGATATATTTCGACTAGTCAATTTCTTGCTCATCAATTATGGTCAAGATTCTTTTCTACTGAAACGATCATCATCGTCACTATTATCACTTATTACTCAGCATCTATCATCACCTCCGGAAGCTGCATACGCCTTCCTACAAGTGAAGTATTGTCTCCATACGAGTCCTAAGTGTCTAACTGGTAAACCCCGTTGATGAGCTATTCCAGCAACATCAATAGTGTCTGGAAACTTGATAATAGAAATATCCGTTGAATTAGGAGGTGGAAGGGCCTCCTCTCTGAAGATGTCTGCTTCATCTACGAGGATCTGAGCAACTTCTTTCACGATCCGTGTGCAGAGACAATGGGTAGCAATCTCAAGATTTCGCTTTCAAAATAACAATAATAAAAAAGTGGTTCAAGGAGGAGGAGGAGGAGGAGAAGGAAGAATAACAAGCATAGTAAGTGGTACGTAATTGGTGGTGATTGATTGAGGAGGCAGCATCATATAGAATAATAGTGCGAAAGGTGTGATACGTTAGTATATAAATACGTTACTGGTTTGCAGCATCAAAAAGGTGTGCTACGTTAGTAGTAAATAACTACGTTATTGGTTTGCAGCATCAAAAAGGAAGAAGATGATTATTCAGTGATTAGATACTTTATATGCGTGGTGGTGATGGTGATAATGAAAATGATGTATTCTATCACAAAGAACCATTGCAGTTTAAATACCACCCTAACCCTACTCCTCCTCTTCCTCCTCCTCACTTTTAAATTCCACCACCAATAACAACAACCAATACGTATTCGAACAACTTACGAGAAAAGCGCAAATAAGCACCTACTACTACCTGATGAGATTTATCTTGCCAACGCCCCCATCCTGAGAATGTATCCGAGCTCAAAGGTGGAAGTAGCAGTACGTGTTCCTCATTTTGACATCTTTTCAAAAACTCTGGTCGGAGCATTCGAAAGAAGATTGATGATCTGAAGGAGAATGATGGAATTTGAATTACGTTTTTGGAGAAGGAGAGGAGGAGGAGGAGGAGGGGGGGGGGGGGAGGGGCAAGGAGAGAACGGGATGATAATATGTTGCGATGAATTATAGATTTCTTCTTCGAGGTAGTAATTACTATCAATGTAGTACATGAGATACTACGCCTAGTAGTCCTCCTCATTATGTATCCCCATTATATGTTAATTATTTAATTAATTTTTAACAACAACAATGTATTTTCATAGATGGTGGTGAAAAATCATCAGCATCTTAACATACACACTGATTCAAACAAATATATACAAGAATACATGAACATACATACTGATACAAACAATTACATACAAGAATACATGTATACAAATCATACTACTTAGGACAACAACTACTACAACTACTACTACAACTACTACTACAACTACGACTACTACTAATTGTCATCATGCTATATATTAAGGTTAACCCATCATTGGTAGAAGGCAAATGGGAGGTATCTAAAGGTGACTCGGGGGGAGCCCATCGAGCAAGATCCAGTAGATCTGATTACCATCATTATGAATGATTGATAATGATAACGACGTATTGATTATTGTTGCTAGAGAAATACATTAATAAACGAATAAATCAATAAAGACACTACGATCCATTCATTATTGATCATAGTCATAAGGTTATAAAACTGTTACCTACCTGACCGTCGTCTTAAATACTACTACTTTTGAATACTACATGATTTCTTGCATTGTACTACTCCCTAACCTACAACACTTCTCAAAGTATATGCTTTTACCGTTGTTATCACTATATCAAATACTACTATTACTACTGCTACTACTACTGATATCATCTTGCGTTACTACAGTATTTCGTCGAAGCAGATTCACGCTCGTTGGCGTTGTCGTCACAGTATTTCGTCGAAGCAGATTCACGCTCGTTGGCGTTGTCGTCAGCCTGCTTTTCCTTCTTTGTCACCTTTTTCCTTCCGTGGTTGTCATCTTGACATTTCTTGTCTTTGCTCATGCTGCTGCTACTACTACTATTAGTATTACCACTCACCCGATGTCCTTCCACATCGCCTCCGGTATACAGTGTCACATCCCTGACCCTATGTGCTGCTAGATTGTACGCCTTTGCTGCAGACTCAATCCAAGATGAAAATTTAGTATCTGAATTTAAAACAGTTGCACCACCATCCTGGGAACCATAAACTAAAGTGCTAGTGGTAGTAGTAGCAGCAGCAGTGCTCCTTGAGCTGTTCAAGAGCGGTAAAACAGGCATTGCGACAAGACCTGCATAGTAAATCAATCAATTGGTATTTTGGTACAATACATATATCATAGATAGTACATACATACAAGAATACATAAACATACATACTGATACAAACAATTACATACAAGAATACATGTAAACAAACCAGGAGGTAGGAGAACAACTACTACAACTACGACTGCAACTACGACTACTACTAATTTGCCATCATGCTATATATTACGACAAATATTTTGATGAGAGCTCACTACTCGGGTTATTCGTTCAACGCGTCGATGAAATGAATGATAACATGATGCTTTTGGAAATGATAATCGCTGCGTTGAGGACACTTACGAAAGCCACGGTAGTCAATGATAGTTATAATCGGCACTTGGATGGGCACTCTATTCTTGAGAAAGTGCTGTCCATGCAGCAACAAACATGCATTTATTGTGCAATATTAGTGTGAGTACTAGTAGAGATACCAATGCTGAATGATGATATCCCAAATATGCATCATTCTTAAAATTGGTTTTCACATCATCATCATCATCATCATCATCATCATCGTTATCAACTAATTGAGCTCTTGTTGATCCCATTCACAACCTACCGCAAGGAAAGCATTGGCACCATGTAACTCCCCTGCCGCAGCTTTTGCTGCCCTCTCTAGATTCGGTTTATATCCGCCGTACAAGTATTTCCCTCCTTTTAGCTTGGGGTCGGTTGCAAGTTTAAATAGGATTCCTTCGCAAATAACTGCAGAGGTTTTGACAAATTTAATCGGAAAACAAGGTTGTTCAGTTGAAAATTGATTTTGTACATTTTTCCCCGCCAGCAAATCCAGCTCCCGATATGGGCTTATATCTACGAGCCTTGTTACCAATTGAACTCTCGAAAAAATTTTGATGTCCTTTGGCTTTTAGATTGCCTATAGAATAAGAATCAAACCTGCTGTTACATTTGAGAAGAAAAGGCTGCTGCCTTCACGCCCGCACATTTCATAAAGTTATGGAACAACCTGCACTTATCCAAGCGCCGAAGTTCTCGTCCACGATCCCTTTTGCATTGCGAGCGATTGCCTTGTCAATTTCGGCCTTCATCGCCATAAGTTGGTCTATCCTTTTGTCTTCGTTGTCATCATCGTCTGTGCTTTCCAGTAGAGCCTCATACCGTAGGGCCCACTCAGTACTAGCTTCACTCCAAGGATTCTTTTGATGCAAACGTTTTTTTTCGTTTCCCCTTTCGATAGCACCGCCGTTGTTTTCCGTCATGGCCTTCCCGTGTTCTGTTCAATTAATAATACCCGACCACCATCATTTTTTCGGAACGAAAAAGAAATCTGAATTCAGAAATGAGAAAGAGGCACGAGCACTGTATTTATGTCTTAAATTATCATTATTTCAGTCGAGTAATGCCGAGGAAGTTAGTAGTTTGAATTGCTGCGACAATATAATTGTAGTAATTAATCTTGTTAGTAACGTGCCTACTGCTTTGAAAAGGGATCTTTCTTTCTATTACGACATATCAATTTTCTCTTTTTTGTTTAATTTACTATCATCTGACCAAACTGCAACGATGATAGCAACAACAGTTGCAACAACTTCATCGAACCTATGATAACAACAATAATAACAACAACAATGACAACAATAAAAATGACCAAAAATCATCCTTCACCACCAAGAAGTTTACTGTGATAACAAGAAGAGGAAGAAGGCAAAGGAGGGAGGAGGAGGATCACGTTAGAGAAGTAAGGGGACGAAGAAGGGAAGGAAGAACTAAGATAGAGGAGCAAAGGCCGAGAGGAGTAAGTAGACATCCTATTTTAGACGCAGGCGAGAGTGTTCCAAGAGGAGAGTCGATCATCACAAGTGCGAGATCGAAAAGAACAGCCATTAGAACGAGAATAATGACCAAACAAGAAGGGAACAAAATAGAATAATTGAGTACAGTAAATGTGAAGAAGGCAATCCGTCATCAAATTTTAGATTTTTATCTCTGAGAATTGTTTCTATCGTAGGAAAAATGATGGAGTTCCTCAAAGATAATAACCCCCTCTCAATGAGTTCGCCATCATTCCCGAATACTACTCTGCAAGATACAATCTCTGAAAGTTGTTGATTCATTTTCTCGCGCAAACCGTCCGTAGTTTCTAATAGACCTGCCTTTGATGTAGGTAATGAAAAGAAGGGAACCAAAGGAAGCAGCAATTTTGATGATATCCAAATCCCACCTGCTCCACTCGGAATCCCTCAATTGCCGCAGAATAGAATGCAATCAAATGCTATTTTGGGCATGATACCTCCTCCAAACGGATATCATCTCAATGATAAACTCGATGGTCATAGTGGTCAGAAAGGTATCATTAATTTCTGCCTAACCATCCTAAACCATTCCGGAATAATAGGAAAGCACTAAATCTTAACTGCATACTTTGACAACGTAGGTATTGCTGCTACCGGGCAGCAGAATATTGCCATCTCACCACTAGACTATACGAAGAAAGTAGGTGAAGATGGTGCTAGTGTCAGCTCGCCAATCCCTCCCTCTGTCCCATTACCAGAAGTGATCGATAATAGCAGTAGCGCTGGTGAACCGCAGCTTACACCATTCACTGCAAATGTAACTAGCTTGATGATGAAAACACCAGCTGTTGCATCAACACGCCCTCCTGTGTTGCCATCAAGATCGTCTACAATCCCATCTAGTACTGCACCAACTACTACTGCTGCTCCTGCTTCCATTACTGCTGATTTAGGCAGCCCTACTACTGCTATAATTTCTCCACCTCCTCCAGCTGCCCCTATAGTATTAGAACATCTGTTACGACGTAACAAACCGGAGGAAACTACAAAAGATGGGTCTAATGATATTGACGGGAAGGGAAGTAAAGGAGTAGTAGTAGGGAATAAGATGTACAATCATCATCCTGGGAAAGCAGCTGCTGCTATTCCGCTCCAACTTCCCTTGGGAGCTCCGTTTAGTTCCTTCCTAAAAAATGATAATCTTGCTTCATCGACCATGTCTTACAATCTGACAAGGGGTGGGGTTAGTGCTAATAATAATGGAACTACTACTACACATACAAGCAGCAATGAGGACCACCAAATGCTACAAGCTCGTCAGATTCTCCACGACTCATTAGCTTCGGCACCTGGAGGAGGATTCTCATCCCTAGCATCTGCTCCAGCAGCTCTCGGGGAATTAAGCAGTAGGTTGCTTTTTGGGAATCCAGATGCTGTTGCTTCCCGGCAGCAGAGTGAGACCGCAATGTCAGTGAGGACAACTTATTCGGGGTCGAAAAGGTAAAAATGTCCGTAGATGTTATTGGCAATAATACTTCTAAAATGATAAGATAATATGAACAACAACAAATATGTAATATATTTGATATACATGCAGGAAGAAGAAGCACTTGAGCAAAAAAGAAATCATGATACGAAGACAAAAGCATAAGAAAGTTGAAGACAGGCGTAGGAAGAGAATAAGTAATTTATTTAAGAGACTTGCAGAAGCTTGTGGATGTTCTGGTGCAGATAAAGCCAGCATCCTGCAGAATGCACTCAATTGCATTGAAAGGGGAGGAATTAGTCAGCAACAGCAGCAGAAGCAGCAGCAACAACAACAACAACAGCACAATATGAAGATAGTGTCACAACCGCAGCAAAAATCGTCTTCTGAGATGAAACCGATAATGACGCTGACGAGTAATCCATTCACATCGATGCATGAAAGTGTGGTAATGACCAAGCCTCTTACGTTGCTCGATTCCAAGCGAATGCTATTGCTAGGCAACCTGTCATTTCGAAAACTATTCAAAGTAGAAGGCCAGGGATATCTCAATGTGTTGAGCTTCATGGAGGGGATCGATGTATTAGATTTGAAGAAACGAGTTATCCAATGTCAGAAAGGTGGAATGGAGACTTTTTACCAGGATGTTAGAGTCAATGTTGGGGGTGAAATTCATATTGCCCGAATGTATACAAGCATGCTTATGTCTCGTTGGCACTTCATCACTTTGTGGACGATAACTGGAAGACTATAATAACAATGTCACTAGAAGATTAGGATGGCCGTCGTACAAAATAGTTAATAGGATGAACAGATAAATCATTGTATAGAAAAAAAAGATCATTGATCCTCCCTCTAGCTAGCTAGATGCCTATTCTAAACCTTAACGATTCCTCCACGTTGCAAATTCTAGTGTAACAGTCACAAGCATGCACATGCACACCATGCACGTGTGTTGGCAATCAGCACACTGCACGCATTGTGCATTACACCTTCCAATGACAATCTAGCAATGTGCGACCGATATGAGCAGCTGTCAAAGTTTGAGCACGTGGCGGTCTAGCGATTACACCACCGTTCACCATTGCACTCAATGGCATGTTCCATGCACAATGATGAGGACCAACTTGCTGCATTGCAACACGCCTCTGATCTCAAAGCGAACCTGGATTGCTCATTTGTGTGATCCAGACAAGTGACAAATCACAGTGATCGCAGTTGTGCATGTTGACGAGTGCACGTCTGCATGTGCTGCATGCATCACACAATGATAGACATGCAATATGCAGTATCTGCTGCATCTTGTTGCCGCCATGTCTAGATGTCTAGGTGTGGCAACAACGATGCGTTTGTGCAGTTGCTCGTGCTGGCTGTGCGGCTAGAGCCAACGCAGAGAGGAGTGTCAATCTAGCTGTTCCCTGCTAGCCTGCCTGTCTTGTCTAGCTGTTGTGCTCGACGTGGAACAAAGACTTCGCCGGCCATCATCACGTTGCTGCACGTTGATGGTAGAATCATAACAGTGGTAACGCGCACGAGTAAGAGCTAGAAGAGCTTCAAGGTCTGGCCAGCTGGAGGTCAAAATGGAGACGCTGTCTTGGTGACATGCACTGGGACTCAAGATTGAAGTGAACAAGGATGAAGTTCACATCTCAAGTCTGGCCCATGTCAAGGCGGTGCTTGAGAGGTTTGGGTGTGCTGGTTCCAGTGTCAAAGCAACACCTGCACACCAACTCTGACTGACGTCGTTCTTTCCAAAAACAAAGGTGAAAGTCAAGTCTGCAACTGCAGGGAGCCAATTGGAGCGTTGATGTGCGCTCAGTGCACGTGCAGACCAGACATCACTTGCATCGTCAACAGGCTGGCACGATCTAGCGATGCGCACATGAACCCAAGCCCAAGCAATGAGAAGCACGTGTGGGACTGCATGCACGCTCCAGCGTTGCCAAGACTGGAAGTTGCAGAGCATTGAGGGTTTGTGTTCACACCGGTCACAGCACTTGAATGAATGAATGAATGAACGATTGAAGCGATTCAACAGGTGCTGTTGAAAGGATCCGCAGTCACGCTCAGTCATCCGTGACCTCCCCAATCAACTGATCACCTGCGAAAGTTGATTGGACGGACGACATGGCGGAGACAAATCGGGACCCAAAGTTTCCTGGATTCCGAAGAACAGGCCAGCTTGTTGTGCGCTGCTTTTTGTGCAACAAATGTGACAAATGCCATGGAATGCGTCCACATTAATTGTTTTGTATGAGGTCAAGGAAGTATTACTTCTTTCGAACACCTGCATGGGTCATACGTGTGAGCATGCATGGGAAAAGGGAGGTAATTCTGCTCATCTATGTGATTTTAGGGGTAAAATGGCCACAAAAAGCCTTTAATAGAGATATTTTTCGAGATATTTATTCGACGAGTATGACCGAGAAGCTTCGAAAGCGATAACATTACTGAGATCTAACTCCTTTGACACAGTCTCCTTTTGAAGCTTATTTGATCGAATTCATTAAGTTCTAGTCATTTTAACTTAATATTGCCTTGCGTTTGAACTTAATTGGTCGGTCGAGTTGTTGTTCCCGCAATCGGAATTAGACATTCCAAACACCTGTTTGTCCGATTTGTACTCCTTCCGGCACACCCCAAACGACGCACACAACAAAACCACATCAGTGCTAATAGTCATACCTCAAAATTATGTCTGCGGATATTGGACTCTTTGGATTGGGCGTTATGGGCCAGAACTTGGCACTCAACATTGCGGAGAAGGGATTTAAAATTGCTGTTCATAATCGCTCCTCAGGGAAAGTAGACACTACTGTCGCACGTGCGAAGAAGGAGCTGAAGGAGCAAACCCTCACCGGATATAAAAGTATGAAGGATTTTATCGCTGCTATTCGAAAGCCCAGGGCTGTTATTATCCTTGTAAAGGCAGGAAAAGCTGTCGACCTTACAATTGAGAAGCTTGTTGAGTACATGGAACCGGGAGACATCATTGTTGATGGCGGGAACGAGTGGTTTCCCAACACTGTCCGTCGAGGAAGGGATTTGGAGCCAAAGAAAATTCTGTACATTGGGATGGGTGTTTCCGGTGGTGAAGAAGGTGCTCGTAATGGCCCATCGATGATGCCCGGAGGGCCTGAAGAAGCATACAAGCGAATCGAGCCTATCGTGAAGAAATGTGCGGCTCAAGTTGATGATGGCCCTTGCGTTACATGGTACATTTATTTTGATTTAATTATCTCCATAATTGTAAGCATGCAAACTCTCAAACAATTAATAATCTACCCCTGTTAATTAATAAATAGGATCGGTCCTGGAGGAGCAGGAAACTATGTGAAAATGGTTCACAACGGTATTGAGTACGGTGACATGCAACTAATTGCAGAAGCTTATGATCTGATGAAAAATGTAGTCGAGATGTCCAATGATGAAATTGCTGCTACCTTCGATGAATGGAACAAAGGAGAGCTACAGAGCTTTTTAATTGAGATTACTGCAAAAATCTTCACGAAGAAGACCGAAGATGGAAAAGACTATGTTGTAGACAAGATTCTCGATAAGACTGGAATGAAAGGAACAGGACGATGGACTGTTCAAGAAGGTGCAGAACAATCAGTCCCTCTGAGCGTGGTTGCTGCAGCACTTGAGGGCCGTTATTTGAGTGGTTTACTTCATGAACGAAAGCAAGCTTGTAAAGTTCTACCTGGTCCTAAACCACCCAAACTCTCTTTTGAAAAGAAGGAAATGATCTCGATGATTCGTGAGGCAATGTACACTGCTAAGATTTGCAGCTATGCTCAAGGAATGGCTCTGATTAAGAAAGCTGGGGAAAGGTTTGAATGGAATCTTAATCTGGGCGAAATTGCAAGAATCTGGAAAGGGGGATGTATTATCCGCGCTGTGTTCCTTGATCGTATCAAGAAAGCATTTGATGCCAATTCCAAGCTTGCTAGTCTATTAGTCGACCCGTCTTTTTGTTCGGATGTCGTAAAGGGTCAAGAGAAACTTAGGACAGTCGTCAAAACAGGAATTGATTTTGGCATTTCTTGTCCTGCGTTTACTGCAGCACTCAACTACTATGATTCATATCGCCGTGAGCGTCTTCCTGCAAATCTCACTCAAGCACAAAGGGATTTCTTTGGTGCGCACACTTATGAAAGAGTTGATAAACCAGAAGGGGAGTATTTTCACACTGCTTGGACTAGCGCTCATATCTCTGCTGCAGGATCAACTTACTCTCTCAGTTGAGGAAGTATATAATAGCAACAAATCCCTTCATGAAAACTTCCTAAGTAATGCTAGGATTTTCTTGTAAAAGCTATATGCCGTATAGGTTAATTTACCACAAGCTAGATGAAAACTTATAATCATGTATCATGTAATATTACATGTGTGGTCTTTACACGTACAATCAATACGTTGAGGTTAGCTCTTTAATAAAGGATATGAATAGAAACGTTTGTGTGTGTATGTGCAAATGATGATGATGATGATGATGATGATGATGATGAAACAACGAAAAGACGAACAGTGAGCCGATCTGGAGATGCAGACGCGAAAATTCAAGAGTTTTTCCCTCTGACGTAGCACAACAAAGAACGTCGATTGTGTTGCATCATGATATAGACATGAAATCGGGGATACTTATGATAGACATGTAACATAATACATGTACTACATATGACATTACACTGTGTCTATTGTCATCGACTAGCAGCGCATTAGAGCATGCAGGTTCAAAGAATCCAAGTTAGCGTCTCTTCTCGAGCAAAAGGGCCTGCATGACATGGCAAGTTTCAGAGTTTAAAGCGGTCTAGCGGTGTGGTTCCGATTTAATCTCACCTAGCTAGCTAGTCACCCAAGCTGCAGATGTGTTCTTATGTATGTTCTGTGATCACATTCATCAATGTGAAGCGCTGCGCGCACGTACACAACTCGCCTTTTGCGCTGCAGCCAACAAATGTTATTACCAGCTAGGTCATTTGATCGAGTTATTGTGGCTAGCTGAGCTAGATCACATGCTGCAACATCTAGACATTCTAATTTTCTAGTTTTGCTAGATTCGCGCAAGCGAAATCGTAGTCGGGCTCACTCATGCGCCCGCGCAAAATCTATTTTCTACTCGTCTGTGTTAGTTTCTAAAAATGAACAAGAGAAATCGTGCGTTCAACAATGCATTGTAAAGACATTCGCATTCACATTAGTTGTGCATGTCAGTGTGTGTAACAATTATCGATCGACTCGTCGCAGTTAATTGGTGTAATCATTAGCTACATGTGACAAACGCTACCATGTAAACGACGTGTTTAATTTGTATTCAACCATTAGTGCTGCACCGCCAAATACAACCTCGATATATTTGGATGTTTTTATGCTAATTTTTACCTCAATAAAGAATTATGAATTGTGAACGTAAAGTATCGTTCGATTTAATTGATGTAGTTCCGCTCGGAGCACAATTTTATAATGTGATCCAAAAATACCTCACGATCAAGGACTATTTGCTCACCCAACGACAGGTCTCTCATAGACACAGTCTAAGATGATAGCATATCAATTACATCATAAGTCACTAAATATATGATTTGCAGAAATGAAGGTCTACGTACATTATTCACAATCTCCTCTTCTCCGAGGAAAGCGACGAATGGGATCTAATATCGTAAATCGATCTTATGAACAATCTTCACAAACATATAATACATAGTGTGGCACTATATTAAGCAAAATATCAACGACATTATTCTTGAGAGCATATTCCAGCTGGCGTCTTGGCTTCGGCGCTTGCAAATGTAGAAATTCTGCTGCGACACCTCTTCTCCAAAGCTCCCCACATAAACTATATTACATAGAAAAGTATTTAATAAGCAGTAAGCAATGGATATAAATTACACAGCTTTATGTATAAAAGTAGGTGTTCAAAGGGTGATTTTTTGCTGTTTTATTGCTTCTGCTGCTTGGTGTGCCATTCTTCATGTTGTCATTGTACTCATCATCTTGAGTTTTAACCATGTGCGCATGTGTGTGTGTGTGTATGTGTGTGTTTGGTGTGTGTGTAAAAAATGGAAAGGCGGTAATTATAATCTAAGATCATCATTTATATGTGCGTAATCTTTTGCATTCTGGTACATATTAGAATCTCACCACATTCGATGTGATATATCCACATTTTCACCAATCGAGGCAATAAGAACAAGTACCTTTTGTTTTTACACACTTAACGATGCCAGTTTGATTTTGTATACGACAATTATATATGTATATATTTATTTATCTATCTATTTACATAAAGACTGCGTTAAGATGTAATGACGATCAAAACGCTATTCTGATTTCTGTACGTAAAATGTTGGCAATGTGCAGCGGAATAATGCTTCACTACTACTCACAACACTCACATATATATATATATATATATATATATATGTGTGTGTGTGTGTGTGTGTGTGTGTGTGTACATGTTTATAATAATGTCGTGATTGTGTGTACTACTACTACTACACACTCGTGGCGGCCTTTTCTGCTTCGGAATCAGCATTTTGTCGCGAGATAGCAGATATGAAAGTATTCTCTCTATTCCTAAGGCGAAAAAAGGAGGAGAAGGAGGAGAACAAATATTAGCAGCTGCATACAAAATGATAATATTACTACTACATGAGGGGTCTTTTGTTGTTACCGCTTTCTCGTACTACTACTACTACAACTTCTACCAAAACTCATGGATCTACTACTACTACTACTACTACTACTACTACCACTACAACTACTACCTATGCTGCATCCAACAGCAGGTATTTTCTTTCCGGAGGACAACTCTACAAAGTAAAAGAAGATGATGATATGGTGCAAATTTAAAAAAGATAAGATAAGCTATTTATAGCTGCTGCTGTAGATGGTGGCAATTAACACCGTATATACTACCATAATTTATAATACGCTCTTCGTTCATTGTTCCGTGCATAGGAAACATACATGCAGCACTAATACAATTGTGTAGTGCAGCACTGTGGATTAGCTAGTTCTAAAAGTAGCAGTGGTACAGGTACCTATTAAGTTGTCATATCTCCCTCCAGCTGACACACTTCCGAAGCCATCTGCTGCTGCTGCTGCTGCTGCTGCTGCTGCTGCTGCTGCTGCTGCTGCGGTGAAAGAAAGATAGTATCAACAACCAGCATTTATCACCATGACGATAACGATGATGATGATGATGATGATGATGATGATGCAAAGTAATAATGACGATGGCCTTAGTTGGCAGCTTTAATTAAGCATAACTTAACAGTGGTGCTATAAGGCTGCTTTTAATCTCTCTCTCTCTCTCTCTCTCTCTATATATATATATATATATATATATATATATATGTGTGTGTGTGTGTGTGTGTGTGTAGCGTGTAGTAGTAGTAAATAGCATGTACCAAGTAGTGTGTAAATAAAGCTAACTAATTACCACCTGCTGAGCCCCCACTGCTGCTGCTGCTGTTATTACGACGCAAAACTGCCTCAAAAATCTAAATAATGACCCCACATCCCACAAGTAATCACTATTAATTAAAGCAGCAGCAAGTACACTCAAGACAAATTAAATCCACTACAACTATTTAATCTACTTATACTAATAATACGACGGTGCTCACCAGTCCTGTGTAATAATCAAGCCCTCTTGCAAGAGAGAGATCAATCTCGATTTCATCACCACATCTGCACAAATCGATGTACGAGTATTGATGTTGTAATTAGTAGTAGTAGTAGTAGTAGTAGTATGGGAAGAATATCAGTGGTAGTAACAACCCAAATGCCTTCAAGTATCTTGAGACCGTGTGTAAATCCCTCAAGGCCTATTACGTACGTACGATGATAACCACATAATACTTACTACAAGTAACATTAGCATCACTGAATAGTTGGTAGTAGTAGTAGTAGTAGTAGTAGTAGTAGTCGATTATTCTTGCTTGTGATAATAATGCCTATGTGTGTACCATTTTTACTTGATAAATTTAAAAAACCAAACTACAAATACATGCTCCTACTCTTGAATTTCTTCCTTAAATGTAGATTACAGTTTATGATGAAATTAAAAAGAAAAGGAATTGATTCTCTAACAACATGTGAGCGACGTGGGAATGTGAAAGGTGCTGTAATCAACACCACCTCCTTTGCTTTTCCTGATGATGATGACATCAATATTTCGTTCGATTCCAGTATCTGACCGACGATTACAACAATCACCATAATGTATTTATCACGTGTTATCATCAGCAGCGGAAAAGAATATAAAAGATGATGACTACACATGCCAATACTACTACTAGCAGCAGCATAATAATAATAATTAACACAACCCTCAGGACGTCTGCTGGAGTTCCCTTGATTGTGGTGTAATTTAGCAATATTTCAGCTTTGGTAGCATCAATACCTAAATTAAGACATATGTATTCTAACATTGAGAGTAGTAAGTAGTCTCTGCTACACTTAAATAAACTGCTTTCAATATATTATCTTCTGTTGTATATCATCCGAATATTAAAGAATTACAATCTGAGAAAATCCATCAGTCGTAATAATGTTGGTAATATATATTTTAGAAATGATGTGATTTTGCTTTAATTCTCGCATTTGGTGGTGAAATATTGATTGATTGGGTGTGTTGTCATCTGTTTTGTCATGTCATCATCCTTCTCTTCTTCTTGTCCACAAACAATAATAAATGGTAATCATAAAAATGATAATAATAATAACGTCCTCCTCCTCCTCCTCCTCCTCCTCGTCTCAAACAATCCTCCTTTACATAATCACTCCTTCTCTTTCTGTTGTTATTATTACTACCTTTGCTTTCCACAAGTTCCTTCTGAACTTCCTTCAAGCTTGACTTATCAAGCTATTAGTGCAGGGTATTATCCATTCAAAACCCAAAGGCAAAGAGATATAGCAGCAGCAGCAGCAGCATCAACTATCGTAGTGGTCATTATTATGATAATAACATATGAAAGATATGCTGCTGCATTATTAATACTCTTGAATAAAATATAGTAGTATATGTGCATAAATAGCTCCTTACAGATATGGTTCTTAACTAATCTTATGATTAAGATATTATTTGGCAAACGACACGCAATTGAGTCACCACTCATCACAAATATGGAAATATTACTACAACTACTATTACCTTATCGATACAACTTGAAACCCCAAGAAATTTTTCATCTGGAATCTTGATGATGATAGAGCAATGTTAGATAATGATTAGGTTATTATTGTTGTTGTTATTGTAAAAAAATCTGTCAAACGAAAAATAACAAAATAGCATGTTGTTGGTTGTAAATTGGTAACGACAAGATAAACAAACTTTGGAAGGAAAAACAAGGCAGAAGCTCAAAGATCAACCCATGCAAAATTACCAAAAGCAAACAGAACGAAGTACCATGATAAAACGACAGCATAAAACAAGCAGTTGTTGGTTTTTTCGGTCAGTGATTGAATATGTGTAAAAAAGTCGGATTTTATTAAAAGTAAACAAACAAAACGATGGTGTCTTAGTACCTGAGCATGTTGGCAAAGAGCTTGCAATAATGCTCTATGATTTACTTTTACCTTAAAATGAATACACATTACTCAGTATTATATCCTTGATATGCATGTGCTCGTGCTCTCGCTCTCTCTCTCTCTCTCTCTCTCTCTCTCTCTCTCTCTTCTCTCTCTTCTCTCTGACTAGATCCACTTTCATTTGATATTTAGCACCACCAAAAAATAGCATAGCAGTAAGATATGTTATTCCCATTGTATTATCACAATCACCATCATCGTCATCATCCTATACCAACCATCAGGAAGAAGAAGAAGAATAATAATAATACTGCTGCGGCTGTGTGAATGGTTACTTACTTACAGTAGTAATATTTCAATACCGTGAAGTTGAGTCCAAGTGCCCCCAATACTTCTGACATAGCTCTAATCACCTACAACGATGACGATGAATGACGACGATGATATTGACGACTATATTTGCCTCCTCCTCCTCCTCCTACCTCCTATTTAATCTATACGTGTTGTTCGCAGTAGTAGTGGTAGTAGTGGTAGTAAGTAGTCTACTACTACCTCAGCGTCTGGTGAGAGATGAGAATAACCGGTTCCAATTATATCAAAATCACATTGATAAAACTCACGAAACCTTAGAGCAATCACACAAACACACACATACACACACACACACACACACACACACACACACACTTATTACATATGTCATTTATTATATACACATGCATATACATATACATATACATTTATAATATGTGGAGTGTGTGTGTGTGTGTGTGTGTGTGTGTGTGTACATTTTGACAATGTTCTTTATCCGTGAGGATCATCAACTCTGAGTATAGTACTACTACTATCTCACACAGCAGCAGCAGCAGCAGCAGTAGTGTTCTTTGTTGTATACTTGTCTAGGAAACTTAAGTCTCTCCCAATCATTAATGCTATGATGATGATTAAACTCCTTCCTCTCCTCTACTTTCTCGTTGGTGGCCTTATTAATTTATTTTTTACCTTCCCTTGATAAATGTAGGGTTGTCTCGACGATAAACCTACACGTATAATAAAATAATAATAATAATAATAATAATAATAATAAAAGAGGAAATATATTTCAGTGTCCATTTTGAAATTCGAATTTCAAACACCACCTTCCCAATTTGAAGACGCTTCATACGCTCCACATTATGCGTAACCGCATAGCGAGCTAATGGAACCTTGAATAATATGTAGCAGCAGAAGAAAGAAAACATGTTGTTGTTTCATGCCATTGATCAGTGAGCACCGACATTGATTCCATTATTTCTGGACCGGACGACGATACAACTATTTATTACCGTGAGATCATATCTTAGCGATAGCAGTTCTCCCCCTTGGTCCTATCCAAATGGTTATGGCTAAATCATCGTGTCGTTGGGTGGGTGGGTGGGTGGTTTAAGTAGTCTCAAAAATGATGTTATTTAAGTTAAGAAGATTCTCAAAACCATACTACTTCAATTACGAATAAATGAGGAGGTGTGCTTTAGTCTTCTACCACCTCAAGATTGTATATTAACTTTGAATCCTCGCCGTATCTGCGAAGCAAACAACTATCAGTGTTGTTTTGACACAAGAAAAAATAATAGCACATAATACTTCTGGTTGAGATTATATTACTTATTTAAGAGCGTCTCACGAAGTTCAAAGACTGGAGTTTCTATGCTCACTGCGCCATGTCTCTGAATAACATGCACAACAACTTATATATCAGTGTAGTAGCCCTTCCCCCCCCTCCTTTTTCCTTCCTCTATCATTTGTTTTGCTGTACAAACCACCTTAAAAATTGTTCGAGCAACATCCAAAATGTGCTCCAATTTTAGCATCTCTTCGGGACCTAAATCCCGACTTCCTTTAGGAACTTTCATACCGCGTCGTACATTGGCCGTTGATGGTGAAGAGGAGGCGGCGGCGACGGCGGATAGTACGCCTCGTTGAGACGATCCAGGGGTGGGGGTGGTGAGAATGATCAATAATATGTTTACTCCTACAATAAGCTTTATTATGATAGCGACAACTGACGATCTTCGGAATAACAGAGAGGAGGTGGCAGAAGTCGTGACTCTGGATGATGGTCTTCGACACAGAGGGGTAGAGGTCATCATGCTGCTGGTCTCATTTTTAGTCCCCTACTATCTAAGAGCTGCTGCGGCTATATTTTGAGTGATGATATAAGATTACGTTGTGTTTAGTAACAGACACTATCTCAAACACAATTTAGTAGAAGAAGTAGCCTCCATTCGTTCGGGGATGTCAATCTGAGGGAGTGAAGGAGGAAGAGGAGGAGGAGGGTTGGTGTTGTACGTAGACAGATAGATGGTGTCCTGTGCTACTTACTTACTATTGTTGTGTTTGTTGTTTGTGTGAATACATTTAGACCATTTTTCATTGGTTGTTTTTGGTTAGTTATCATTATAATTATTAGTTTTATTATTATTCAAACCTCTCAACCCCACCCACCACCCTACCCTGATAAGGGCCACAATGTCCGCCCGCTCTATCACAATTGTCCTTATTACCTTAAGCCTCTTGTTTCTCATTGCCTATCCTTTGCAACTCGTTCGGTATGCCGTTTACGCTATTGGCCTTCAAACGTAAGTGTTGGTGTACTGATGAGTGTTAGCGTTCAATTTTAAAAAAACATAAAGGAAGGGGGGAAGTGCGGTGTGGCTGCTTCGAATTAGTAGTCAAACAACACGATCGCATACACAAACATTTATTTCTCCTTCTTGTCATGTAACTACCACTACTGATTTTAAGATTCGTCTTCATTTTCCATGGATGGCCGTATATGTCGGAGAAGTATTATGATGCTAGCGGCTCTGCGACACACTTAAGCCTAATACTCATTTCATTGCTTGAGAATCCTAACGCTAGTAGGAGACAGGTATTACCAGTGGGTAGATTAGTAGCGTTAGTGGTTATTACTCTTGTCATCATCGCTAGTAGTCGTATGATAGGTACAGGCTGCTGATCCTTGTCAATGAGCTTTTCTTTTTAACTTTCTAAACCTAATCCCCATCCTCCTCTGTTCCCTCGTTTTTGGTGGTCATCAGAGATTATTGTACACTACTAATATGAGATGTTATGGTTCCCATTTTCCTCATCAAAATGGTTGATTTTTCCGATTAACTGGTAGTAATAGCAATCGTACCACCGTGCGGTTACTTTTTTCTTACCGAATAAAACTAAATATTAAAATCCACGCTCTACTTGTTGAAGATAATGTGCTCTGTGTTCGGAATCATTTGGGCGACACGGCTTGGATCGTTTCTTTTCCAACGTATTTTAAGGTAGAATTTCATAATTCATCTTTTTTGTAAGTCCTCCCCTCATTCTCTATTGAGGTATCTTAATGATGGTGATAAAATGTCATGTGATTTTAGGGATGGAAAGGATACGGTAGCGTTATCATTAATAGCGATTTTATGGTGGCATGCATATGAGAATTTATCATAATTTACAGCGTTTCGATAAATTGAAGAAAAATGCTCTTACTTTTTGTACCCCCTGGGCAATTCAGGTCTTCTTCTTCACCAAAATGACATATTTTGTAGTCACATCACCGGCACCTTGATGATCATTTAACAACGTTTGACTAATGTTATCAGGCCCTGTGGGTTTTCCTGATCGATCTTCCAATATTGATTCTGAATACTACTACTACTACTACGGTTATTCGTATTTATTACTACTACCTACCCCAGTTCGCCCCTAGGGAGGGGCTCATGGTTGATTTAATCTCATAATTTTATTCGCTTCTCTGCTACTGCTGCTTTTGATATTGTAAATTTTTTGTCAGAAAGAAGATTCAAATAGTATTAGTATTATCGACTGTGTTGCTTGGTTGCTTTGGATTTTCGGCTTCGTCTTTGAAGTCACAGCTGATGCTCAAAAATTCGCATTCAGAAACAATGTAACGAGCAGTTAGGAAAGGAATATATATAGGAGCTAGTGTAGAAGACTAGGCAGTATACGTACGGACTTTTCTATTAGTCATCGATCCGCGGATGCGTACAATTTGGTTGTTCATATTGCAATAATCTCATCATAATAGGCCAAGAATCATGATAAGTTTATAACGACCGGCCTTTGGGCCTTCTCCCAGCATCCTAACTGTGAGCATTGATTTATGGATTAATATTTATGTATTATTTGGCTTTTTTATTTATTTGTATATTTGTTGTGTAGCAACTTGATTATTTCCTTCCCTGCTGCGGTTTGTATTAGTATCCATTTATGATTTCTCTGTCACTCATTCTTGGCCTATTCTCTTCTCTATTCTTTTCCAATGTTTTTTCAGACTTTGGCGAAATATTGATGTGGTTTGCTGTGGCCCTTTCCGCAACATGTGCTTATACCAAACCAGTGCATTGGCTTGGATGGATTAGCCCGGCATTTACATATTTTCTCCTCCTCAAGGTAATCTCTCCTATATATGTCATTGAGTATATTTCATGTTAGGAAAAGGACAAAGAAATTACTACATGCACAATCTGGAGTGTGAAATTTGTCGGATGTCATAGTAATGGTAATGTTGCTAATGATTATCGCATGTCCGACACGAAAGGTTTCCGGGGTTCCCATGCTCAAAAAGAAAGCAGATGCTAAATGGAAGGGACAAAAGGATTACGATTACTACACTCAGAACACAAATGAGATCATTCCAAGTTTCTCTCCCACACGCATTTTGACATAAATGCACACTGCAGTGCACGGACGCACCCTGATACTTCCTGTACATTTTCAAAAGTTCTTCATCATGAGTGCAAATTGTGATCTAAATGTTCCAACTACATGCTAGCATGTGCTAGTTCACCCAGCTCCATCTTTGCTCATCATTTCAGCCATTTTAGCACGCAATGATGCAAGAAACAAACGTAGCCCAAAGATGACGATCAAATTTCAGGCTGCACAGCATTGGGGTTGGGAACTTGTTCTCGCGCAACAGGGCGCGGAGGTGCGCAGAAACAGAAACCAAACGCTAGCACCCTTTCGCTCGGACGTCCACAACCATGTCAAACCCGGTGACATTTGCTGGCTTGTTGGCTGCAGCGCAAAAGGGTAGTTGCGCGCGTGCGCACACGCTGGCAGCATCAGGGTCAGGGTTCTGTTCTGGACCAGGGTCAAAATGACGGTATAGGGTTAGGGTTAGGGTTAGGGTTAGGGTTAGGGTTAGGGTTA
>ADNK01003423.1:12500-37192 GCA_000320545.1 Bigelowiella natans CCMP2755 | reverse complement strand
AATATAAGGCAAGTAGAGAAAGAGCAAAAACCGAGAACACAAACAAAAACAACGAAAAGTAGAAGAGGAAAGGCAATAGCTTAGTTGAATAAGGAGAGGGGGAGGAGGAGGAGGAGGAGGGGGAGGAGGAGGAGGAGATCATGCGAGGAAGGAGGGGGTAGAAGAGGAGGAATGTAGGTACATAATATTACCGCCCCCCTCTCAATGAGCATCTTCACCATTTCAAGATCTCCATTGTACCTAAAAGTAGTTGTGGTGTGTGTGTATGTGTGTGTGTGTCTGTGTGTGTGTGTGTGTGTGTGTGTTGTGATGATATACGCACAGAACCATAGGAAGTATGTGCGACTATGATGCTGTATCATCATCATCATTATCATTCTAATTATTATTATTACGCGGCAAGAGCAAGAGCCGTAGAGCCATCTTCAGTCCTAAAATTTGTGAGGAAGAAGAAGAAGAAAAAGAAGAGGAAGAAGCAGCCATACATTCTCACTTAGCCATCGTGGTCTCTTCCCCTCTTTCTCTTCCACACACACACACACACGAGCGCGCGCGCACGCGTACGCACACATACAGATAGCCAGTGAGCACCACCACCTTGCATTGACATTTGCCCCATGCTCCAATAACCACACTACAACATTCTTCCTAAACAACAATATATCATCACTGATGCTGATGTGAATGGCCTTTATCCCAACCAGTATATTTGTAGTAACGGATGACTACTTCGTGGGCAGTATATTATAAACATAATTAACACACCGTCGTATTATTACATATTATTATCATTGCTATTATAACACTCAAAGCTCATAGGATGATATATCCATCATCACTCACTAGATCGTTGTTTGCGTGTGCTGCTAATAATTATAGCACGCACCTTCTATGCTGGACTGCAGCGTGGAGAGGCATCACTACAGATCTGAAGAAGAAGAAGAAAAAGAAGAACACGATTATAACACCAAGTACTAAGAGCAGCAGTAGCAGCAATATTAGTATATATATGTTTAAAATGATGGGTGATAGGTAATATCATCATTATCAGCAGCAGCACTCTGAGGAGTATCATTGGGATCAAAAGTGAGGAAAAGATATGCTGCTCGTGCGTATTGACATATTTGCTGAACGCAGCTCAATTGTAAAGCTTGAGTTGTCTAAATGGGGAAGAGGGAGCAATTGTTTGTCGTATGACTTAGTTGCTCACAGATACACACCGGTGATTTATTGAATGAGGCCGTTCCTTGAGAATCTTTTGTATCATTTCCAGGTCCCCATCCACACACGCCTTTTATAGTTGTTGTTGTTTATGTATATGTTTAATGACTCACGTAACTACCCAATTAGTCAATATGAATAGCTACACATAGCTACACACACCATTCCCCCGGTTGGGGGAAGATGGAATTTAATTATATTTTCGGACGAAAGAGGGAAGGGGGGGGGAGAGCACTTCATATATATATATATATATATAAATTTTCGCATTTCAATGTAATAGAAAAGGAAAATCTATTGTTCTTCTTTCTCCCACCCACTCTACTTACTTCCATTAACTCTTCGAATCGAGCATCAACCATAATCTGTTGGCAGAACATGGCATGTAATTATAAAATATGAGGATACACAGGAGAGGGTAAAGATAAAGATTTACGTATCATGATGCATAATACACGAATGATTTCACGATCAATATCATCAACCGACACCACATAACTGCTGCTTTGCTGCTGCACTGCTACTACCACTACTACTACCACGTACTTTAAATCCATTGGGCCTCACGACGTCGTTCCCAATGTTATTATTATTATTACGAGAAGTTCTTTCCTGATTTGTCAACCGGAAACCATGACCAGGCGTGAACATTTGGACAAATAAGGGTGGAATGATGTCCAAGCTGTGCCGACGAAGGAACCGACCTTTGTGCTGCCGCCGTCCTCACCCGCGACAGGTTTTGGGTCAAATATTTCGCGTACGTCTTTCATGGCGAATCTGTTTGATTGGGAGGGAATTATGATGATCGGTCGTTTATGGAACAAACAACGTGTGTTACAGTTTCAAAGAATGATACCTCTGTGCATTAGCGTGCTGCATTAAAAACAACTGGCATGTTCCGAATACACCAAGATAACAGCACAAGATGCCCGCGAGTGAGGAGGGGGAGGGGGAGAGCGAGAAAGGCGAAGGCGCCATGTTTGTCTGAGGTATCAATCTGAAATTATCCGCTTCTATACTGCTTTTGGTGGTAGACGAATTAGAGTGCCCGTGCTTGTGGGTGTGAGGAAGGAAGAGATCCTTGCCTCACTTGGGGGAGGGAGCAAGAAATCGTTTGGAGATTGTTCCGATTACCTGTATTATCATAGATTATTACTGTTGTTTTTCATTGTCGCACCGTAAAAACACATGCGATTTAAGTTAAAAAATGGATGATGATCCAACAAGTGCTCTAATCGTGCGCTCCTAAATGTGTGCTAAGTTGAGGGAGGGGAGGGGGTTAGTGGTACTCCTGCTCTGCTTCTACGACAATCTGCCTCCCACTTCAAATGCAAGAATGTGCTGTTGAAGCTAGTTGAGTCATCATCATCACCATCCCATCACTATCGGCACATATGCAGCAACAGGGGAAGCAGAATGATAGTCACAAGGGGGAGGAGGATCTCGTCGATGGTCATCACTACGGGGCCTACTGGAGCTCAAATGATGATAACAGTCCATTGCCGCAGAAAGAGGAGAGATCATTTCAGTCTTCTTATTCTCCATCACAGCAACAGTCGTCTTCTTACGGTGTAACACGGCCTTTTTCCAGCTCCTTGTTAAGCCAGCACCTGGTTGGGTCGTCATCATCGAGCACAGAGAACATGCAGGAGAAAAGTGAGGAGGAGGAGGAGGAGGAGGAGGAGGAGGATAACGATGACCATCGTGACGATGATGATGAATACAATTGTCGATGGGCACAGGGACACGTAGATCTGCGAAATTGCCAGGGGTATGAAGGGAAGCTGGAACTTCTGTTCAAGATGAGGGAGAAGATGGAGGAGAGGGTCACGAAGATTGCCCGAGAGATAATCGATGAAAACCACCAGGAATGGAAAATTTTTTCCAACAACTGTGAGTGAATAATCATCATTGACTTTTAATGAAGCTTTTCGGATGCAATAGCAACATTTGTTTGTTGGTTGTATTACTACACAGCAGTCTCAAGCTCACAGTTACTAATTATCATCCATGTTATTCGCTTCAGTCGTCGCACAAGCGGCAAGTATCCGTATGGCGCAAAAGGCAACGTTGAGCAGCAGCTGTGAAGGGGAGGGGGAAACTGCCTCCAGCACGCATTCTGTTCCCACCGCTAAGGAGAGAAAAGATACAACGAATGCGACGATAATTAGCAGAAAGAAGGAGAAGAAGAGGAAGAAGAAGAAAAAATATCCTCCCTGTGATACATCTGGGCTTGCTGGAGGAACGAAATGTGAGTGCTAGAGTGCTAGAATGCTAGAGTGCTGGAGTGGTAGCAGCGGTAGTAGTAGAGCAGTAGTAGAAGTAGTAGTAGTAGTAGTATTAGTAGTAGTAATCTAGCTCTTATCTCTTAGATGGTAATAGCACTTATGTTGTATAGAAGAATGAGTTTCGTTTAACTTCTCCATCCCAATGCATAGAAGGTGTGCTATTGCCTCTCTGTGCATCGTCCTCTTCTCACTAGCTTTGTTGAATATTTGATTATTTTTATGCTGCTGCTGTGACAGTCATTGCAGGAGGATTCTTCTTCAAGTTGTCCACCGACCCAAGTATAGGAGAAAAAAGATTATCAGATGGTGAGGCTAGCAGCAACACGCCCTTTCAGTCGTCTTCGTAACATTCACATACGATTATTGCGATTATGTGATCTTAGGAAAGAAAGCTGCTATCTTTTTATATGGGGACAACAACTGCCCGGTATTGTTCATTGATATGGCGATAATCTACAACAACCAACCTCTTTAATAACGAAGGGTGGCGATCAATAATGGCGATTATTCACAATCCATTACGTTGCTGTAGTGCTCGAAAGCAGCAGCTTCCTCATAGTGTTGTTACATATTTGCTGCTGCTACTACCACTACTACTACTACTACTACTACTACTACTGAGCGCTGTCGCTATTCTACAAACTCTTCTCCATCATCAACGGCATATCAATGGCATTGATTTTGCAGGATCTTGATCGTGCAGCTAAAGCAACAGCCCGTGAGCTACATGGCGCTAATTCCTTCTACACGGTATGGAAAGGCATCATATAGTTTATGCCCCTCTTCGTACACAATCAATATCAAGTTATCATCATCAATATCACTGTCACCATCATTACTCACTCCTTATATGCTCATAATAACAGCTTATTCCTTAAGGAGAACATACCGATTCAGGTTGTAGTAGTAGTAGTAGTAGTAGTAGCAGCAGCAGCAGTCGTCGCCGTCGTTGTAGTTGTTGTTGTACTAGTGGTTGGAAGTTGAATACTTGTTCTCTCTCTCTCTCTCTCTCTCTCTCTCTCTCTGTGTGTGTGTGTGTGTGTGTGACCCATACTGCCATAAATAGGTCCCCTGGCAGATGGTTTTGGACTACCGTGGATTTCGTAATAACAATAGCAACAACGATGACGAGCATGCACACACAATCTAATCCTGTACGTGATGATGTGGAAACAACAACAACAACAACAACAACGAGGAAGCTGATGATGATGATGATGATGCAACGAACTAGGATGTTTTTGATAATTTGCTTTATGTTTATGGACACACCCACACACACACACACACACACACACATATATATATATAATATGCCCAACTCACAAGCCTTGACATCAAAGCTTAGGTGGTTATTTTGCTTTGTTTTGTCTGCACGACGTAGGAATTGTCGCAATGCCAATTCTGCCCATTGGAGGGACAAAATCGAGGCTGATTTACGGTGTTTTCACACTAACAAAAACAATGAAAATATTGTTGTAGATGATGATGATGATGATTATTATTATTATTATTGTTGTTGGCAAGGTTCAAAAAATGGAGGGCGCATCGTCCACAACTCGGATAAACGCTTTAGTGACCTTATGAAGAAAGCTGGGAAGGCCCTCCACCTTGCAGAACACAGGGTTCAGAACGTTAAGCTGTGCACAGGAGGCGATGTGGAAGGGTTGTAGTAGTAGTAGTAGTAGTAGTAGTAGTAGTAGTAACGTCCGAAGAAGAAGAGAAGTAATAAGAAATAGAGTGAAACAAGGAGTAGAAGAAAAACAATAAGCAGCATCGATAATATGTGATGTTCGATTCAGTAGTTGATGATGGTTATTATCTACTACTCATATGATCATTTCAGAGAGGAGGGAGGGAGAGGGGCATCATACACAACAAAGCTTTCAATATCTCTCTCTCTCTCTCTCTCTCTCTCTCTCTCTCTGTATGTGTGTGTGTGTGTGTGTGTGTGAGTGTGTGTGTGTGTGAGTACTATTGTTCTAGTAAGTGTTATGGCAACTATCTGTACTATATCCTATGACTTTTCTCTTCCTCCTCCTCCTCCTCCCCCATCTATTACCATCATCATCATCATCATCATCATCATCATCACCATCATTAACAACAACAACAAAAATCAGGCACATCGTACTGGATGATAACAAACTAAACAGCAGCACAGGCAGCAGTAGAGACAAGGGGAGATATTGTGAGTCGTTCTCAATAGCAATTAAAGAAGAGACGAAGTTGTTGTTGTTGTTGTTGTTGTTGCTGGTACAGTTAAACAGCAGGAGGAGAGAAATAAATGTTTCTAGCAGTAGAATGAAGGGTGATTAGCGCTATCGTACAATGCATGCAAGGAGGGGGAGGAGGAGGAGGAGACCGCACTCCGAGATGACAGAGGAAGAAGAAGAAGAAGAAGAAGAAGAAGAAGAAGAGGAAGAAGAAGGAAACTACTACAATGTAGTAGTAGAAATAGTAGTAGCAGTAGCGATGGCTTGGTAGTAGTAAGCTGTTGTGATATAATATACATATCATCATAAATAGATTTGCTGGATCTTGCTCGATGGGCCCCCCCTGAGCATTTTGAAGAAACACGAAAGCACTTACCACATGTTCGTTCTGGGGTGTTCTTCCGCCTCATGCGCCCAGAGACTCTCAAGATCCTTAAAGCAAGCGGACTACCAGCTTTGTCATCCGATTCATGTTCTGGTAAGATTTATTAACGATGATGATGACGATAATGACGGTATAATGATGATGGTGAAGATGATGATCAATATGAAGGTCCTTAAAAGATAAGGTGTGCGTCTCTCTTCTTCTTCTTCTTCTTCTTCTTCTTCCTTTTCCTCCTTTCCCTTGCTATGCAGGATGGGGCACGTTTCAGGACGAGAGACATCAAAAGAATTTGAAGATAGCAACGCGCTTGATGTGCACTACGATGGTGGAGAGAAGCTTCGGTCGTATGATGATACCAGTCGATGAGTTTAACCTTAACAAGCTGCAGTCACACGTTGATGACCTCCTTCACCCAAAGTTTCCGGATAACATCGATGTTTCTTCGATGTGTCATCAGGAGGGTCTCCCTCTTAGACACCTCAACTTAGTGCTACAGAAGGCTATAGCAGTAGCAAACCACCACCACCACCACCACCAGCATGAGGAAAATGATGAGGGGAAACAACAGGAAACAACGATGACAGCTGCCTCATTGATGCCAAAGACAAAAGCAATTCGCAATATTATGAAAGTCAAGAAGAAGAAGAAAAAGAAGAAAAGAAAACCAAATAATAATAACAATAATAATAATAATAATAATAATGGTAATACTAGCGGCGTTGTCGACGAGGAGATGCTGCTGGACGATGTGCGGTGCTCAGTTGCACACGTGAGAAGGGCCAAACTGCTGCTACTACGCAGCCGTATCGCTGCAGAAATGGTCGCGAGAAGCATAAAACATCTCCTCAAGAGAGATGTACTGCGTGCATGTTCTATCCACGACTTACCCATGGCATTAGCTCACTTTCTGAACGTTCTTACCGCATGCAATACGCGCAGCGACGTAACAGCGAAACCACAGGGACAAGGCGCTAGCATCGGTGGAAAGGGGGATATCAACGGGGGGCAGGAGAGGAAGAGTAAAATGAAGCAGATGACTCAAATGCTTTGGAACTCTATAGAAGAAGACTTACAAAAGAGCTTTGGGTTCTCTCCCATGATGATACAAAGAAGAAGTAACACTGTTATAAAACAGCAGCAGCAGGGAGAGGATGAGGAGGACGAGGAGGAATTAGAAGGAAAACCATCTACCACCACCACCACATGCGATCTTGTGTCGGAGCATGGCTACTTATATCTTTATAATACTCATCAAAAGGATCATAGTAGTAGTAGTAGTAGTAGTAGCAGCAGCAGCAGCAATCGGCAGCAGCAGCAACACCAGTCATCATCGTTAAAGGAGGAGAAACATCACGAAGCGCCAGGAGAGAATGCAGAGAAGAAGAAGAAGAAGGGCAAAGAATCTACTGATGATAATGCTGAAGCGGCTGCTGCTGGTGGTGGTGCTTTAAGTGCGGGACACAGGCATGATAATGTGGCCTTATCTCAATGGCTGTTCTCTATGTCGCATGCAGGGCAGTACCTCGATTTCGTCTGCTTTCTAAGAAGAACTGCCTCAATTGAATTCACCCAGCTACATCCTGATAGTTACGTCGAGTTTATGGCAAACATCTGGGGGGGGGAGAAGGTCGGAGGCAACACTATTAAACCGTACTATGCAGATTTCATGCGTATGCGCTCTCTCCAGGTACATGATGATCATGATGACGATGATGCTCACGTACGACAGATATATTATAATAATCATAATCATAATCATAACAGTTTTAATATGGAACACCAATCTCGCAGACAACGTTGTTTTTCCTAATTATCCCGGGAACATGATCGCATTGCTATTTGTTGTGACTTTTGCGGCATGCTCATGTTGTATATGCTGCTGCTTTTTACACTACATATCTCCCATCCGCCCTCCTGGCAAAATAGAGGGATAATGACCCCAGTTGATGATTCATGTATTGATTACTGAATAAGTGAAACGTACAAACATCGAGCAGCTTCTTACCACAATAATAACTTACGGAACTGACTGATGATACTAGGTCCACTTTGCTCGATTCTTCAATCCGCCAGTGTTTACATGGAATACCACGTTTCTTCAGAGCTCCAAGTATTGGTGGATGGAGGACCCACGAAGTAGCAGTAGTAGTAGCAGTAATATTCATCATCGTAAACAAAGAAGCTACCGCATTACATCGGTTTCTCCGGTGGTGAGCTCGTTTCTGAATCCTATGACCACAGCCAGGAGGCACCTACATCTTGTTCTCTCGCATGCCTTCTCTGCCAGTGGGGTGGTGGCGATCAGCCCTTCCTGTTGGAGACACAAGATCTTAACCTGGGGAAGGCTTGTATTGAATCGCAATTATCATGCAAACCGTGTGGAGCTCACACCTCAAGACTTCTTCCATAGTCCTCCTCTTAAGCAACCATTACCTGCTGCTACTACAACAACTACTACTGATACAATAAGTATCAATAATATCGCGCAGAATTCTCCTCCCCCCCCCCCCTTTTCTACTCAAAAAAGGAAATTTGCAGGTAGCAGCACGAGGCCGCCCCCACATGATGATGACGACGATGGTGGCCAAAATGATGACAGCAGCAGTCGCCGACCTCTTCTTAGTGTGCGGTGCAAGCACATGGATATCATGGAATGGGCTCTACTGGAAGCTATTTTGAAGAAGGCCAACAAATGTCTTGTAAACGACGTATACTTGGAGAATGGCAAGGAAAATGAAGGCTATATACATCATGATAGCACCTATGACGAGAAATTCAATACTACTACTACTATTGGCAGCAATCCAAGCTATGATCAGGAGGAGAAGGAGGAGGAGGAGGAGGAGGAGGGGCAAAAGGTGGTAGCATTGAAAATGGGGAAGAATACTACGCCGACGCTGCTAAACAACGTGAAAGGAGAAGATCCACCACAAGTATCAGAAGAACAACAACAAAAACAACAAGAAGAAGAAAAAGAAAAAGAAGAAGCAGCAGCAAGAAAGGGGGAGGGCGAGGAAAAACGACGAGTATCCCCACCACATAGTCACCTGCTGTCGTATCAAATGATGCAGGAGAAACGATCTTCCCCTCCTCCTTCTTCATCGCCTTCATCGTCTACTTCTTGTTGTAGTAGTAATAGTAGTAGTAGTAGTAGTAGTAGTAGTAGTAGTATCTGGAGGGAACGTGTTGTTCCGTCCCTAGTTTCATCACTGAAAATACTACAGAGGTTAAAGAGATCAGGGGGTATATCGTCTACCACAGCGATGCAGACGATGAAAGCTCTTGGTGCTTTAGCAAGATTCAATACCTATACTGCTCCGTGGAACGATAGCCCCGTCGATGGTTCCCATGCTTCCAATTCTGTCGGCTTGGAAGCGTGTGTGTCCTCTATTCTTGTAAAGAGGAGGAGGGGGGGGGATAGGAGGGGAGAGAATAAAGGCCAAAATATCCTTATCTTCCAGCAGAGGCAAGAGAAGAAGATAGTGAGAAATGATGGCGAGGAAGATCGCGACTTTATCATGGACAACGACGACGATGACGACGACGACGACGAAGACAAATTTGCAGGCACAGCGATGCAAAGCGCACGGTCACTCGTAAGGAAGGTGTGGCAAATTGTGACTGAAAGGAGGACAACTTTGGATTTTTCTTGGGGTGAGCCTAGAACTTCAATGCCACTAGGAATCTTGGCCTTCAAGCAACTTAGAGTCTTGAATTTCGAGCGTAATAACCTCGAGAGAGTTCCAAAGCAGATTGGGCAGTTATCTACCTTAAGACGGCTACTTTTAAGCGACAACAAGCTGAAGTCCCTTCCAGATGAGATCGGCCAACTCAATGACCTAAGGGAACTTGCTTTGAGAAATAACCCCCTTGTCTCGCTGCCAGACGGCCTTTGCTTTCTCCCCAAACTCAGTGTTCTGTGTTGTTGGCGCTCAAATCTTGTGTCTTTGCCACAAGACTTCGGAGGGTTGCGACAATCTCTCAAGGTGCTCGCACTTGGCAGCATGAATAACAATGCTCCTTTATCACCGTTTTCATCATCATCATCATCCTCGTCGTCGTCGTCGTCGTCACCCCCCTCCAATTTCCCCTCCATCTTGACCGCCTCCCCTTCTCGCCATCATCATCATCATCAGCAGCAGCAGCATCATCATCCCTCTGGAAGTGCTCTGCCGTCTCAGCTGTTTGATCTGCTGAAACTGGAGAGCCTCGAAATCAACCACAACCGTCTTGTCACTGTTTCTCCTAAAATAAGCCGATTGTACAGTCTCACCAGCTTGAATCTAAGCACAAACGACCTCTCCTCCCTTCCTGATAGCCTGGGGGAACTCAAACAACTTCAGATTCTAAATCTTAGCTGCAACAACTTAAAATATCTGCCTGTTACATTGCAAAATCTTGAAAAACTAAGGTGGCTATCTGTGAGCAAGAACCATTTAGAATCATCATCCACAGTCATGATGACGACAAGAGCATTGCCGTCTATAGGAGGAGGAGGAGGAGGAGGAGGAGGAGGAGGAGGAGGGGGGGGGGGGGGAGAGAGAGAGAGAGAAGTCACTGGACCTTCTAATACAGCAGTTGATGCAATGGAAGTGATTTGTCAGCTGCGGTCGTTAGAAAAGCTCTATGCATCCATGAATAAAATCACTAAGTTGCCGTGTGCGATCTCAAATCTAAGCAAGCTACAGATTCTAGATCTCTCCGCCAATTTGTTGATCTCTCCCTTGCCTTCAGAAATAGGGGAGCTTAAGCAGCATCTTCGTACGCTCTTGCTGTCGCAAAATCGATTAAAGACTCTTCCAGAGTCCATAACACGGCTCTCTGGATTGACAGCTCTTGATGTGAGATGCAATAAGATAACATCATTACCTGATTCCATAGGCTCATTGCGACAGATTGAAAGGCTGACACTGTTCAAGAATCAACTTATATCATTACCGGATTCTATCGGGCAGCTTTCGCGGCTGAAGTCATTTAATGTGTGGCAAAATGCATTGACTTCACTCCCAAGCAGCGTCGAGGAGATGAAAGGCCTTGATCGCGTTGACCTGCGCTGTAATTCTCTAAAAAAAATGCCCGTTTTCAGTGAAGGAGAAGTTGAGCGACTCTACGCATCAAACAATGAGATCAAAACCATTCCAGATAACTTGGGAAAGTCCATGCAATATCTGCGCGATTTATCGGTCGATGGTAACAAGCTTGTGTCATTGCCTGAGACACTATTTGTAGACTCAACCAAGCTCAGAAAGATCAATGTCAGTCGGAATCACTTGCAATCGTTGCCTCCACAGCTTGCGAGATTGGAAGAATTGCTGCACGTTGATGCGCGCTCAAACCCATCTCTATTGAAAACGAGCTTACCTCGCTGCCTGGAATTGTTGGTGAGAACAGGCAAACTCAGCCTTGTCGCCAAGGGATATAATTCAAATAAATCAAATCGGTCATGAGCATAAATTCTAACAACATCTTGTTTCGCTATCTAGCTATTGCGATCGATCACAGTGCTGATTGTGGTAACAATATTGAAGATAGGGAATCACTTCTAAACTAGTCTCACAAATCTTTACTGCGGTATTTTTCAGCACAATAACAACATTGACAGCATGCGTTTTCATGGTGATTTTCCATTGCTAGATTGGAAGAATATACGCTATTTTCTCATCTTTATGCAAAAGCGAACTGCTCCTCGTGCATGTCCGTTCATGCAGAAGGAACGATATGCAACTCAATTTTCGCAGCGGTGTGAATATAGGGAAGTCCTGCCCACACGCTCACGGTCATGTGCATGTGCTCCTCTAGTCCTCTCTCTCTCTCTCTCTCTCTCTCTCTCTCTCTATGTATTCATCGATCAGGACCAGCGCAGCATATTAGTGCAGCGATAACCAGATAAATACAACTCAGGAGGGCTATGTCACAGCTTTATCTATATATTGTGATCTTGCATTGTTGACGCTGCATGACTATTCTAGCATTGTTGTGTCATCTGCTGCCGCTGTTGCCATATGATAGACATGCAATAAACTATATATTGTATAAATACTGTCCATCGGCATGCATCAAACGATTCGACAGGTCGTTCTATTTACATATGTGCCTATGTGCCTCATCTAGCTCATGCATGTACGAGGTAATGAAGTGTAGCTGTACGTGCGTGCTAGCGATGCGCGTTCTAGCGTTGGATAATTAGCGTATACCAAGATATAGTCTGCATATTTACATATATTTATAATGCTTACACACACACACACACACACATATGTATATTATATATATATATATATATATATATATATATATATATATATATAGAGAGAGAGAGAGAGAGAGAGGGCATTAAGCTTGGCTATGGAGCTAGGTACATCATCAAAAATTTGTGGATTATTATCGAGAATTTCACAAGCTGTGCCAATCGTAAGCACTTTATAACAATGTTTTGCTTGTTGTTACTATTTACAATTATCCAAGTGTACACTCTGCATGGATTTGCTGAACTGTGGCAAGATTATGCCTGCTTATAATTATACTTAGCCCCTCTCCACAGCATAAATTCCTACCATTATAAACACGATAACGTCAAGTAACATTTTCTGGAATGCTGCTTTGAAAAGTAAACTGTTTTAAACGATACAAGAAATAAAGAGACGACACATTTACAAGCAGCATACATTGTTGTTACCAGTTCCATATTGTACACATCTAGGGAGGTGTAGCAAATTGCGAAATATAATATTGTCACAACAGGAAACGTGTAGAATATGAAGAAGGCGTCCGTCCTTAATATTGTAGAAATAATACAAAAATACTCATTACAAAATTATCACCATTTCGTCGTATTGATTTCATTTGACAATGACCGTAAATCGTCATCTCTATCGTTGTCGGAAAAGTCGTAATAGTAGTGATCGATACCATAGTGTGTTGAAAATGATGATCCACAAAGATGATGCGATAACTGCAACTAGGCCACCCACTTGAACATGTCTGCATACATTGACACTGGCGTCACAGTAGTAACTTGCAGCACATGTGGAGGAAGAACAGAGATTATTTCTAATCTATCTCAGTATTACAGGATGAATGTTATATATTATCAGAAGATTGTGTTTGGAGAAGAGATCTTCCCCCACCCCCCGTTGTTGTCTCCTCCTCCTCCTCCTCCTCCTCCTCCTTCTCCTCTTCCTTTGTCGCTGCTTATTAGTACCTCTTCGTGCGTGTAATGTGAGTTGATAGTATGAATGACGAAGCAGATGCCAAGGACCCAATGATTCTTCCATAAAATGGTGAAGGATTGAACTCTAAATCGCCATCATCGCTATACCTAATGAAACAATAATATTATGTAGTACAAAGAAGCATAGGAAAAGTCAAGTTGCAGCGTTTTGCCCCTCTAGATGAATTAAAGTTTGTTATAAAGTAGCGGGCAGCATATGGAACAAGAAGTGGGCGAAGGGGGGGGCTAGTAACTAACAGCATGTGGAACATGAAGTTGAGAGAAGAAAGGAAGGCGGAGGAGGAGGAGAAGAAGGGTACATTTCTCTAAATTGTCCAGCAGCATAGAATAGGAAAATAGTGGAAAGGAAGCCCCCGCCAACGACTAACGAGTTCTCGAGGCAACGTTGCCTCCATTTAGCCTGAAGAATAGATATGAATCATGTGTTGTATTCCTTCTGCATCAATACCCTCTTTGCCGACTACTTTTTCTTCATATCGACGTATCTCTTGCTCCTGGTCATCTGCGTCGAGAAATTCCACCATTATTCGATCGATCGCAATCGTTTGGTGGTGCTTCGAGGACGACGAGGAGGAGGAGGAGGAGGAGCAGGAGCACTTCCACTTTCGGAAATAGACGGCGACGTGTCACAGATTAAGATCTTAGGGTGGCACTGTAATTCTTTGTGGGAAAAGAAAAACACCTCTATTTATCCATATGAGACAATAAATAATCGATGTCTTTGGAAGTAAACCTTGGTCAAAGAAGCTCTCGATGTAGTAGGGTATTTTTACTGAACCTGAATTTCGGAAAGTCTGCTTCCAGCCTCCTCCTCCTCCTCCTGAAAGCACTAAATGCTGTGTTTAAAAGTGCCTTGGATTCCCTCATCCCGCCCCGAAGTTGGATATGTAAACTATATGGGAGGCGCACGGGCGCAACTATGAATGTATTGGCCTCCTCCTCAAGCAAAAGGAGTTGTTGTCCGGTTTGCAATAATCATATCATTTGTTGGCATAATCATCGGCAACAAGAACAAAGGGTTGTTGGTGTGCGGTTTATCCGGCAGCGACGTCCTACTTTGAGCAACAGCGTCTTCCTCCTCCTCCTCCTCCTCCTGCTTATCTTCCTACACCTCTATTGGAACTCTTCCGTCTATAGCTCACCAACTAAGATTAAGAGCATCTTAGGAGGAGAGCCCCCCTCAAAGATCGCTAGGTACTTCCCTACTTTCAAAACGTTTATTATACTGCTCGACGCCAATCATCAAGATTCCTGCTAAGATTTCATTATGTTAATATCCTCGTGCTCATTATAACGATAGGTGTCGCAATGAAGGATATAAAGATTTTGAATTGCTTCACAAACACTTAGTCATCGATGACGGAAGGAATCTAGAATGTAATAGTAGTACTGTGTGCGTAAACATGCATATTGTGTTTATAGAGGATGAAAAGAGTAGCGGGTAGAGAGGGGAAGGAAGAGAGAAGGATCAAACTCCTAAAAATTTCCAGTAATAATGAAAGAAGCAATAGTAGCATCTCTCACATCTTGTTTATCTTCTTGTATTGATTTTTTTGGGCACTTGAGTAGCAAAAAGAATGAATGACGACCCCGTTACACCAACAGCAACGAAGCTTGCCGATATAAAACGAATAGCTCGGTACACAATGTGGAAATGCCGCCAACTAAACCAGACGCTTCCCATTAAAACAATGAAACTGTTACACCATTCTGTCCTTGAAGCATGCCTAGCAGCTCGAGACGCTATAGAGGTGCGTTATATATCTACCAAATTTTAGCATTCTTCTTTCCCCCCCCCACCCCCCGTTCTCTTTCTCTTCCTCCCTTTCTCTATCTCTCTTAAATATATTTTCTTCTTTTCATTCTCTCTATCGTGCAGGCGCAAAGAAGTGAGTGCGCACATCTTTATTATTTTACATTATATATATATATATATATATATATATATAATATTCCATATTACATTAGGCGGAAAGCACGGTTGAGGCTATAATATTCAATGGGCTCCGTGTCGATCTGAAAACGTTACGCACACTGCTTCGAGTCTGTGCACTTGCGGGCAAGCCAGAACGTGCGTGGCGTTGGCTTTCTCATCCGAGAACAAGTAGCAGTCCGTTATCAAAGGGAGATAATAATAATAGCAATAATAATAATAATAATAATAATAATAATGAGACAGCAACAGCATTCCGAGGAGGAGGAGACTACGTGGGAACTACTATGGAATATCTATCACAAATTGACTTGGAAACCTTAAATTTGTTGCTAGACTCTGCAGCTTCAAAAGGTGATATTAATGAGTCTCTAAGGTGGTTCAATCAAATCAGAAGGTGCGGAAGAAAGCCGGATATGATAAGCTATTCCTCTGTGATTCGGTGCTTCAAGATGCTTGGGCAAGAAGAGAATGTTACAATGTGGATGGAGATTGCTGAGACGCAACCCAGGGAAGACTATGAAAAGGGATCTTACGAATACGCAAGGGCGTTGGAATACTTTGTAACGACCTTGGTATATCTGGGGGAGGGTAGTAATGAGAAAGCATTTAAAACAGTGGCCACGCCTACCAGCAAAAGCAAAGCATCATCGCTTCGCTTTGAGAGCATTGATATGCTTGATGCTGCCTGCTTAGTATGCAGCGCATGGGCCGAAGCAATTATACCTCGCCGTGCAGAAGTGTGGCTTCAGTATGCTGCTGCTACAGCTGCTGTTATCGACGATGATGATGGTGATGATGATAGGCGTAGTATCATCGCTATTCCAGAAAATGAGCTCTTGGGGAAGGTCTGTTTATCTTACGTGAGGGCAAACATGCCATATGAAGCAAAAAGGCTTTTGCAAAGAAAGCTTATCATAAGCCGGGAAGAAGAAAAAGAAAAAGGCCCCTCCTCTTCCTCCTACTCCTCCTCCTCTTCCTCGTGGATATCATATGAAATATTGGAGGGGTTACTGTCAGGATTCGCAGTAAGTGGAGATGTGCAAAGCGCTGGAGAAATGTTAATGGAAATGGAAAAACGAGGAATCAAACCTAACGTATCAGATTTCAACTGTGTTATGCTAGCATGCGTGTATGCTCCCCACGGTGCTGGTGGTAAAGGTTGGAACCAATCTTGTGCTGAAGCTTGGCTAAGGCGCCTCCTTAGACAGGGCCTCACACCGAATCGTGCCAGCTTTCAAATCTTGGTTACGATTGCTGCCAAAGAGAATGACACTTGGAGGGCGGAGCACTGGCTAAATGAAGCTCACAAAAGAGGCATAATGTTAGACGTTAACTTTTACAATAAAGCAATATATAGCTGCGTCGATTTGGAAGGTGAAGAGGAGGGGGAAAGCGGTGAGCGGGCGGAACAACTCTTCTCTCTCATGCAGAAGCACAACTGCACTCCAAACGAGGTCAGAACAACGGCTTAATGTTTTAATATAATATATGTGTATATGTGCACATATATATATATATATATATATATATATATATATATATAGTGTGTGTGTGTGTGTGTGTGTGAGAGAGAGAGAGATTCAATACACTATATACATACACGATGCAATGGCATGGGGATATGTTGCAAAATCATGATCCCCTCACTAAAAACCTTGGCTGGTGTTAGGAAAGTTATCGAATAGTTGCTAATGCATGGAAAAATGCTGGAAGAAACGATAAGTTTCTCAAATGGGACCTGGAGATGACGAAGAGAAAGGATTCCCTGTTTGCGAAATCGGATGCAATCTTAACATCTACAACGAATGAAGTAGAAGCTTACATTGGCAACCTTAAAAACAAGGAGATGAGAAACACAACCGTTGACATTGAACAAGAGCTGGAGATTTCCAAGCAAACATTGAGAATCTTACAGAAGTAAGCAATGCAGAAGCATTACGTTTTCTTTTGCTTAGTTCTCTGCACATTGTGCTGTGCTACGAGCAGGATACCATCAGGATCTCTCCATTTAACATGCAGTAATTGAAAACAATCAGATGCATGTTGCGGTTGTTCACATAATGTTTATTGTAATGCGCCTCAGCAGCCTTCTATCCTTCGCTGTAACATATGCCTTGTTGACAATGTAACTCAAAATGCATCAGGCAGCAGGCTAGAGGTATGACAAGCGTGTGCGGCAAGCGTCATCGATATATATATATATATATATATATATATATATATATGAATGATGCATAGCATGTATGACGGATGTAATGAAATAATGATTATATTTTTTGAACATGGTCATCCGAACGTAGTCGTGGTCGTGCGGTGCATGTAATAAGCATGGACTGCAAATTGCTGGACGGGTGACGCCAGATAAGTTAATCCAGGATGTAGCATGCAAAGTGGGCAAGCTCCTAACTGAGATCTATACGTCGGTCATGTCGTCTGCCTTATTACAACTGATACAACATGTTAGTATAGCACTGTTGCCGCTAATTACTAGCAGATTACATCATGTGCGATTAGACATGTATCTTCTACCATTGCTATGGGCGCCCTACTACGCATTTTAATTGCTTCAATGTTAACATATAATGGCCAATTCTCAGGCCATGGTGCTGCGACATATAACTAGCTAGTTTGCTGGTAGTAGCATGTAGTATGACATCTAAACAGAAATGCGCTGCGTCAAACAATGCACGATACAAATAGATTCTAACCATTACGTGCAATGCATGGCTTCCATGAGATGGCTTTCTATAGGAAACTGATGTCACAGCCATCATCGCACAGAGCATGATTCAAAGATGTTTGATGTTGCATTTGCATTGATGACAAACGATACAACGAAATTCTATTTGTACGACACGACACATTTAGACGGCAGACGCAGCACATTTGCTGCAATCAATTTATAGCATCAGCATGCTGCCGACTCGCGCTTAATTCAAGTTAATGCAATTTGAAGGTAATACAATACGGCACAGAATGATATTGTTATGTATGGCTAGACACTACGAACACGTCAATCGATGCATTCAGCAAATTTGTGGATTATCGTGCCTTGCTTGTTTCCAGCTTCCCGGAGCTGGTTTTGCGTCCGGAGCTTCTTACTAGCCATCTTTCGGGCTGAGTAGAGACAACAAATGACTCATGATTATCTCCACTAGTGATATGATATCATCATGCCGACGATATTAAAGAAGACAGCGATGATACATAGTTGGAAAGAGTAGTGTTGGTCAGATTTGTGACTGCTACGATAAATATTAGGTCAAGAAAATCACAGTAGCAGTAGCAATAATCAATGAAGCTGCTAGTGATTATTTTAACAATGATAGTAGTAGCGACCGACCCTGCTTTAGCCGCCGTTCATCTGATTCAAACCTTACTTTCCACATCGGTTTGTATTCCTCAGAAAAATGTATAAGCTTCGCCTTTAAATGAGTAAGTCGGGGAATATAGTAGAAGGCAAGGAGGATCAACTTAGTATTTGCAACGATTATCTCCTAAATGCCCAATAATTATAAACGTTGACAAATTCTAAGGGCCATAAAAATAATAATAATAATAATCACCATCCATTATCATGAGCAGCAACATCAACGTTACCTGTGCCTGATTTTGTCCATATCTTTCTTGCAAAATAGCTATTGGAACAGGCTCTTCCATTCCAGGAGGATCCTATTTATAGGTATTGGGAGTAGTTGTAGTAGGAGGAGGGGAAGGAGGAAGAAGGACGGCATTAGAGAATAATAATACTAAGGAGAAGAAAGAATTATGATGTTCCATCGTGCGCTGTTCTATTCTGTTTCTCAAAGCAACGATAATGAAATATAGTAGTAGTAGTAGTAGTAGTGGTAGTATTGGTAGTAGTCATCGTCGTCGCAGTACTCCTTCAGTTGTGAGTCGTAAAGGAAAAAAGAAACGTTGTTGCTGTATTATTGTGTATAGCAGCAGGTACATAGTCTACCATCATAGATGCTTACTATACATTCACCTACAACGTACCTGAAGATTTGCATCTTCGAGAAATCCTAAGGTTGCCAGCATGTTCACACGCCACACAGCAAATGTATTCCATGGAACGGTGTCCCCATCGATCTCTGATCGAATGCTAGTACTGCTCATGCGGCCTCTCTCACCGGTCGTCGTTGTGGTTTTTATGTTGCCCCAGTGGCCGCAGATCTTTGTAGGAATTTTGGGATTTTTGTTCTTTTCTTTGTTGTAAGTTGGTTTTCTTCTTCTTCTCGGTGATGATGATGATGATGATGATGATGATGCTCTGAGTTGTCTTTCCATGTTTCTGTGTCCTCTCAATGCGACACCGGCAACCATGGTTGTTGCTGTTGTTGGTACTGCTACTGATGTTGTTATGCTTCTACGGCTGCTGGTGCTGTTACTTCTGCTACTCACATTGGAGAACTCATTCATGACAGCCGCAAAATGTACGGCATCCAGCTCAATCTCAACGGACAAAAAAAGAACGAACGTTGACCCTAACTTTTTTGCGTGGTGAAGAATGGAGTTTAAAGGCGTGGTAATGCTCCAAGGCCTATATTTATATTGTCATCTTTAGAGTTAAATCTACTGTGCTACATGATTGTATTTGTTTTAGTATATTCAATATTTTCTTATTGTCTCTAATATTAATAATATTGTTTGACCGTCCCCAATAACTCCAAAGTTGATTACATCACTTTAGAAAATGGCATCATCATCATCATCACCACAACTCGTATGCCATCCATTCATTCAGCACCTGATTTCCCATGCTTGAACTAGAGGGTTAGATATTGCACTCACATCCTGCAAGTGACGCAGTGTTGCAGCATCCTCGTTATCTTCGTCCGCATTAATGGTAATCAATAATGAACATAATCGGCTTCCCACTGCGTTTTCAGTATTTTTGATGAAATTGTCCAATCTCTCCAAGTCTCTTGGTGATTGAGCCCAAAAACGAGTACCCACCACAACCTGATTAATATATATATATATATATATATATATATATATATAATTTGTGTGTGTGTGTGTATATATTATATGCATTGATGACGAGGAAGGAGATCATAACGTGATAACAACGATGATAACGATGAGATCAAGTTAGTAAGAGAGGAGTAACGATGATGATTCATTCATAGTACAGCAGCAGCAGCATCTGCAGCAGCAACGACGGTGCGGCAATTGAATAATATCACTAAGAAGACAGAGTGGTAGCAAAAATTTGGTGGTAGCTGCATTGTGAATGATGTTATAGTAGCAGTATCAGCAGACAGCAGCAGGGATATGGGCATTCAATATTTTTCACTTGAAATTTCAAAGAATAACACAAAACACAGGCCTACAAACACACATACATCACGACTCCCGTCGCAAAAAGCATGATCTGAGGCGATTTCTTTTTGGCTGCTTTTCCCACGGCTATCATGAATTGAAGGATGGAAGGATTGCTTTTCCCCTCCAAGAACAAAAATAATGTTGAGCAATATGAGTGTCATCAGTATTGCAAGACTCCGTTCTATTATCCTGATCTTCCTCCTCAACCCCATGCCATTATTTAGTCTTCTACTTATTTTGGCCGCATGGTAAAAGCCTCTCCGCACGATGATACTATGACATGAGAGGTATAGGTAGGTGACAACAGCATGCAGTCCCTTGATACAACCAGTCGTCGTCATCGTCGTCGTCACTGGTACGAGTAGCACGAATGGCGGTGCTTCTGATCTGGTCTGAAATTTTCTTACAATTCTTATTGTCTGTCTGTCGAGGTCCTCCTTCCAGTCCTTGCTCCTTACATTCAGTAGGCGGCTATAACCACGCGCACTGATTTATGGTGATAGAACCGCACGGGCATCCTCGTTATCCTCTAGATCTCTACACCTCCTCCTCCTCCTCCTCCTCCTCCTCCTCTCCTTACACATTTTCTTGATCCCATGATCTCTGTTAGTACCACACTACTATTGTTGTTATTATGATACTGCGACAATGAAATACCATTGTCGCAGGCATAGGATCTCCTGTTATTGAACAAACTCACAGCGTCTAATGCCAGCATCATGAAGTTGCACGGGCATTGGCAGCAGCAGCCAGCTGTTTGATCAACGCTTTGTTGGACTGCCTCAAGGGGCAGTGGAATCGCCTTTGTGTTTCAGTGTGTTTGTGGAAGATTTGGTCCCAGAGTCACGTCGGCGGGATCTGGGGGTGCCCACTTCATTCGGGAGAGTTGCCATTCTGTTGTTTGCTGATGACATGGTGCCACTCGCCTCTTCGGCGGCTGAGACCCGCATTCTTTTGCAGGTGGTGGATGCTTGCCTCAGAAAATGGCGTTTGAAACCAAATCCTTCTCCAAAAACGATGTGGATGTGCGTCGGTGCACAACCACCTCACCGCAGTCGAACGTCATTGCTGAGGTTCTGCTGCAATGGTCACTGGCCAAAAAGGACCGACTCTCACACGTGCTTGGGAGTCATCTTCAATTCTTCTCTGGATTGGAAAGAACAGGCTGCTTCCAATGCCCGCAAAGCCCGTCGAGCCCTCTTCACGATGAAAAGAATGTGCTCAACTGCCGGAGAAAAACTCTCTCCCAGAGCTTTCATCACCGTTCACAAGGCCACGGTGCGGCCGCTCGTGGAGCGTGCGGCAGCTGTGTGGAGTCCTTCATTGCCGGCCCATTCGCTCCGCCTCCTTGAAGGGGTTCAAAGTGAAGCCATGCGCTGGGCATTGCGTGCGCCTGTGCGCATTCCAGCTGTGGCCATTCGACTGGAATTGGGTCTTCCATCAATGGCCTCAAGGCTCCAAACTCTGACAATGCGGTTCTTCCTGAAGAGTGCATCTTTCACAGAGCGTCTTTGCAGTTCCTTGTGGGGTTCTTGCTTCCAACTTGACTTGCTTCCTGCTCGCTCCATCAAGCGTCTGATCCTTTCGGTTCTCCAAAGTGCTCCTCCCAGCCTCCTGGCTTCCAATTCCATGACGGAATGAGCTGCGGCATGGAACTCTCAAGCCTCTTCAATTGCCTCTCGCGATGCTCGTTTGGTGCGTGCCCAGGTGAGCAGAATGCAATCTCTTCGGTGTCTTTTGGTTCGCTCATGGGAGCCGATTTCCAAGTCGCAATCTTGGAGCCATGGGGAAGTGGGCAAACAGGCCCATCTTCATTGCTCCAAGTGCCTCGATGAATGGCACGATGCCCGTGGTGTGTCCCTCAAATTCCAAGCTCGTTGTGGAGCCTTGTGGTGGCGTCACAACACTGCCAGATTCTTCGCACTGGAGCAGCATGAGGGCTGGTGCTCCTTGTGCGAACCTCACGAAGACGTGTCCCTGAAACACCTTTTGTTCTCCTGTCAAGGAACGTGCGACATCAGAGACCGTTTTTGGACCAGGATTCGTCACCTGGTGTCTCGTCATCAACCTGATGCCAATGATGATGTTGTCGCACGTTGCGTGCTTTCTCAGCCATGTCTTCTCATGACAAGTTCTGCCTTGCTTTGGGGGCCACACCTGGTGTCCCTTCGACTGACAAAGAAATCGACAGGGCTTTCCGTCGAACCATTGTCCTGCTTGACAATTTTGCTGCTGTTCGGCATCCAAGATGCCAGCTTCAGTTCCAATCAATTCACATTGCAACGGCACCATCAATCGGCATCCATGCCAATTTCATCCCTTGTTCCGTCTCCGGCATTTCAGATGAGTGGCCATGGTGTTCTCATCCCTTCACGCAGCCTTGGAGTGTGCCTCTGATGGGTTGCAGCTGATTTTTTGTGTCTCTTCACCAACAGGGTGCTGACAAGTCCTTGCAACGAGTGTTGTTGAGGCTCTGCTGCGTGCAAATGCCTGTCTCCCATGTGGTTCTGGCGCATGCAGTTTTTGATCAACGCTTTGTTCATTGTTCATTGTTCATTCATTGTTCATTGTTCATTGTTCGTTGTCCAGCTAGCTTCCTCGCAATGATTTTTGTTGAGGCGCTGCGACGTGTTTGTGCATGCTGGCATGTCTCCCATGTGGTTCTTGCTCATGTGGTTTTGCATCAACGCTTTGTTCACATTCACATTCACATCACCGTGGAGCATTCTTCTGGCATTGCACCACAGCTCCAAACAAGCCAGCCAGCCACCGTGGAGTGTCACACCTGTCGATCACAGCTCTGAAGCTAGCTAGCCAGAGAGCCTGTGATGTGTTCAGATGCACATCAGCAGCAGGGCAGCAAAAACGATTGAGCTGAGCGAAAGTTTGCACTTGTTGGACACATCTAGATCATCTTGTGGCATCCTTGGAGAGTTCTGGAGTTGTCCGGCGCACAAAGCTAGAAAGCGGCGTAGCGTCATGCGATGCTGGCGGCATGCAAAAGCGCTGCGCATGCACGCTCGGCTCGGGCCGGTGGTGCAAAACACAATTTGATTCCACTTGCAAACAATGTCCTCGTGCACACAACTTTCCAAGAAGTGGACGTTGAATCGATGTGTGTTCATCTCTGGATCCAATCATCAACTCATCTGGCGCATGCGTTGGATCATTGCAACATGCGCGTGTCATCATGATTGACAAGTTCAATCTTGCTAGCTTGTGTGGTGGGCAGCATGGTCACAAATAATGAAAATCATTTCAGAACCATGCTTATTGTGAATGACACAAAATTCAACCGCATGTGCAACTAGACAACGATGACTCAATTGACTAGATGAATCATCAGCTAGTAGCGTGTTCGACGGGATAGGATCCCCAAACGCCCAAAAATTACTATTGCTTATGGGTAGAACAAGGCGTATTGCGAGATGTTGTTCCATGTCTATCGAGAGATCTCGTCCATGTCCACATTCATGACCTCTATAAGCGCCACATTTGTGAGCTCCATGCGTGCCAGATGATAGTTCAGAAGTCATCCTAGATTCACATCATTCATGAGGTCGGAAAACTGGGAAAGAATACACTTTCCCTACTTTTTCATTGATGCCTTTCATATCACTCGTGCTCTCGCTTTCAACAAACTCTCCAAAACGAAAAGACACTGCTGCGCTCGTGTTCTTTGTTGTGTGCATGATAAATCTATGGAGAGAATCCGATGGCCAGGGTTGTTGCAACTGAGCCTTTCGCTTGTTCTAGCGATGTGTTTGTTACTAGCAGTAGTACCTGGTCTGATTCATCCTCGTCATCGTCTTCTACAATACGGGGGCGGGGGATAGCAGTGGCACAATTAGTAGTCACGAATGACAACTTCTCTCTTCTTTCCTCTCTCCTTTTTTAAATTTCTCTCCCCAAGGGGGCTAGCCAATATATTCAATATTTAAGGCCCACTCATTCTCTCCCCATCTCCCCATCCAACCGCTTCGCTACCCCAATGACGACAAAAGTTCAATTAGGGGGCTGGGCTATCATTGAGCAAAATGCACACACACACACACACACACACACACACACACACCGTCGTCCT
>ADNK01003423.1:2500-7500 GCA_000320545.1 Bigelowiella natans CCMP2755 | reverse complement strand
GTGTGTGTGTGTGTGTGTAAGTGTGTATCTCTGGGATGACCCTTGCGCGTACATCTATCTACTCTCTGATAATGCTAAAAAACATGAGAAATACTTGATATGATTTTGTGTGAATATCAAAAAAATAAGATGTACATATATATATATATATATATATATATATATATACATATATGTACATGTATAATGTTAATGTGCATTGTACCCTGGTGGAAAATTTCCCTAGAATTATCTCGATGAGATCCTGCAGAAGATGATTTTTAACTCAATATTTTCTCTTGCTCTTTGATAAAATTCGCATAAAATCTACGCTTTAAGAGGGCGGCGACCCTCTCTCTCTCGCTCGCTCTCTCTCCTCCATATGTATATATATATATATATATATATATATATATATATAGAGCTGTTCGAATAGGTGACCTCGTCGGTGCACAGAGCTTCGATGACATGTGCCAACGCAACAAACAGCTCCTTGATTAACCATAAAATCATCATCATCATCATCATCATCATCATCATCACTATCATCTTCTTCTTCACCATCTTTAACACAAGGACAACAACAACAACAACAACAACAACCAAATGCACATATACTTTGGAGAAAAAAGGAAGAAGAGGAATTCACGCACATCCGCTCATAAACGGCTATTTTATGCAGGTGAGGTTACCTGCTGCTCCCTTTTCTCTCTCTTTCCCTCCCTCCCTCCCTCTTTCTTATTCCTTTCTCTTTTTCCTCTTCTCCTTTACTCTTCGCTACCACTACTACTACTACTACTACTGTCTTTAAGACTACGGATAATACTAAACTGCCTCTACCCTTCTCTCCGCCATGCTAGCAACCTAAAAGATTATCGTACGGAGGATATTTGCATCATCAAGAAACACAGGAGCTTGTTAACGCCGTTGTGCGTCAAACGAATTAATACACACAACTAGTATTAGTTACAAATGAATATATATATATATATATATATATATATATATACGTATATGCTACCCTCTTACCGAGTGTCGGAAGTAGTAGGTCAAGTATGGATTAATAATGCAGGAATTTGAGATAAGGATCTGAGAATGACGGGGGGAGGGAGGGGAGAAGAGTGAGATCATACACACTAAGACACGATTCAAGCGCGCGCACACACACACACACACACACACATCGTTATCATCATCACCACCATGACTCATAGCAGAGCATTTATGACTTAATAGGGAGGGGGGGGATACATAGCAGAAACCTTGTGAGAGCGGACAAGCCTATTCTTGGTTGTAAGTCTGCTGATTCTGTGCATATTGCATTGGAATACGTGTTCGATGATGAGTCAGAGAAAAGGCATAGGAAGAAGTCTAATGGGCAATAAAGGATGAGGAGGAGGAGGAGGAGGAGAAGGAGAAGGCAAAAAACATGTGCAGTCAATTACATGTTACTGAGAGCCTGGAAAAGCAGCATCATTACCCGATCTTGGGCCTGATTTAGGGTGACCACACCGCAAATTACTCCAACGAATGAAGAGGTTAGAATGGTGATGATGATGATAATGATGACGATGATGACGACGATGAAACAGCTGCTACATGTAAGACCGATCGATAGCACCTTTTCCTTTGTTCTCTTCGTTTCTAGCAACGTTCCTAACTGTATAGGAGGCAAAGGGTCTTCAATCAATCGCTGTACTCATATTCAAGACTTAGTGTTTGCATCCGTCCTCTAGATGATCAGCACAACGCACACCCCGCACAATCATCTCTACTGGCAATACTTTGTAGTAATACCGCTTTCTCCTCTCCGGCAGATCCTGAATACCTAATATATACAAAGAGGAGCCAGCAAAGAAACACGCACAAACACACACACACACACACACACACACACAAATGTCGGAAGCAACGCTATAATCCTTGTATCGCCGTCGTCATGTTGATGGAAAATCCGTTCGTGATTTGCAGAAGTAAGTAAAAAAGGTCAGCATCATACATCATGCATGCGTCGCTTCATTGCTTAGGATGAGTGGAATAAATGATTGCGTGTAGTACGATGAAAAGGATGACCCTTTGGCATTGCCAGAACTGCTCGTCGGTGCTGTCTGTCTTCTCGTATCTTCTCCAATTTGTAGTAGTAATAATGCAGTTAGAGAACAAATAATATCGTCAAAAATGCCTCTCCTCTTTCTCTCTGCTCTCTCTCTCTCTCTCTCTCTCTCTCTCTCTCTCTCTATTAAACACACACATACACACACACACACACACACACACACAGGTTGTCAGAATGGAAAGATAATAGCCCTTTCTCCTTCCCCTTCCCCAGATGAGATGTAGCCTAGTAGTACCGGCATTAATAAGGTAGGTGGCATCCAAGTAGGTAGGAATCCCTGTTGATCCTGTTACCTAAACACACATAATAGACAAGGCAAGTGTGGATCAAATACTACTAGTACTACTACTACTAGTAGGAAACACAGATTATAGTCATATTACGGTGGTGGTGATGTTGATTCAGTGATGAACATGATGCTGCAGTTGTAATAATCCACAAAGCAGAGAGTCTCTCGCGACATTATCGTCACATTCTACAGCTACACCATCTAGTTGTTGCTGGTGCTGGTGCTGGTGCTGGTGTTGTTGTTGTTGTTGTTGTTATTGTTGTGTTGTTCTTCCGAGCAGAGCTCCTGCTGGCCATTCATAAGTACGATATTGGGTGGCTGTGGCTCAAATGTTATCCTTTATACGACGTAAAGTCATACAACAAGTTTACGATAGAGGGGTGGGAAAGGGGGGGGAGAAGGCATGTACTCTCTAACCATATTAAACTGGAATTGGAGAGCTTTGAGTGTTACTTGGAGTTCCATGTAAGAAGCACCAAGGTGAACCTCGTCAAGGTCTTCTACCTGTAAAACAAACGAAAGATAGACGATAAGAGAGAGAGAGAGAGAGAGAGAGAGAGAGAGAGAGAGGGAGAGAGACGCTACTACTCGATATAGACATAAACCCCTCCTCCCTCCCCCCCTCGCTCTTATATCAACATTACTACGTTCCCTTTGACTTTTGGAAATGGCAGTTACGTCAACAACTAACTAGTGGTGAGAGGGAAGGGAAATGGGAGCTTGTTGTATTTATGATAATTATTGCAACCCAATATAATATATACATTGATATATAATTTTCATATATATTATATATTGATATATACATATATTTATACGTCCTCAAGTCCTCCAAAGGCGGGTCCCAGTCTCTTCCTGATATATATATATATATATATATATATATATATATATATATATACATAAAATATTTATAATATCAGAGCATGAATATACTGATAAAATATACCATAACATGAATGTGCGTACGCTGCATGTGTGTATTAAGTTTATATGATGTTCTCTATATATTTTCCTGATTATATTCGAAATCATCATGTATATTGTGCGTGGTAGCAGTGTGCGTATAACTCAAACAAACGGTCGTTTGCCGTGCGGCAGAACACAAGAACTTACCATCTGTGTTCATCATCATCATCATCATCATCATCATCATCCTCAATCTGCTTCTACAATATATCGTCGTTGTCATCACCGAATTCCGCTTTGTAGAAGCTCTTCGCCGTCATTTATCGACGACGACGACTTGATCCCTTTTGTGAATCGCTCCAGATTAACTGTGGGAAGGGAGGGGGGGGTGAGAAAGGAATGCCATTGTAATACAGTAGCAGCAGAACGTTTGACATATATTGATACACGCTACACATATGCGAGATAACATCCACGCGGACGGGTGGGGGGGGGGGGGAGAGGGGTTGGTAGTCACCTTTTTTTAAAATTGACTATCTTGTTGCTTCTGCTGGGAAGTGTACCTTTTGTATTACATCGTTTTACGTCATAAACGACAAGCCCCAAAAAGAACATTTAACCGTTGCGAGGGGGTGGGGACCGAGAACGGTTCATAGGATGAACATCCAGTGGATACATTGCATTACGTGCGAAGACGAGCTTCGTAAGTGTCATGCACCGTAAGTGCCGTCATTGAGAGAGAGAGAGAGAGAGAGAGAGAGAGAGAGAGAGAAATCGTTTATACGATTAAACATCAAATGCTAGTACTGCTAGGGTTTTTTACCGCGTGACGCATATTGCCTTTGGGGTCTTTTTTCAATTCCGTGACGATGATCCTGACGACGACGCATGTGCACGTACATTTACGCACATAAAAAATCAATGAAACCCGCTTCCTTTCCGCGCTCCTCCCGCACACACACGACGCTCTAACACCCAAAAATCTCCCTTATTTATTATTTGAAAGCTGTGCGAACGGCCTCTTCATCATTAGAGTCGTGAGATTTTTTAACGACGGCAAAAATCTCAAACCCACCCCTCCAATCCATTGAAGACTTTAGACTTTTTGAGGCCTGAAATCAATCTTGCATGTTAATACTTGCCTATCATCTCTTTTTTGGTTGTGGTGGTGGTGGTGGTAGTGGTAAGACTTGAAAATGTTATTTATCATCATTATCATCATCATGATCATCATCATCATCATTCGCAACGTCAATTCTGTTCAAGAGTAAAGAATACACATATATCTTAGACATCATACGATCATATTAACATCTAAGTGAATACAGAGTGTTTCTACTTACCTATGATCTTGACGCTGTCGCCAGGCTTGAATTCAATATTTGGCAGTTCCACGTTGTGATTCACGCTAGCATTGCTTGCGAGCGTTAACATTGCCTTTGCCTTAGAGGAAAGTTTGAATGAGGGTTGTTTAGCGAAGACATCATACACACGCAATCACTGACATTGCGTAGTTCACACAACACATCGTCATCATACACACGCAATCACTGACATTGTGTAGTTCACACAACACATCGTCATCATACACACGCAATCACTGACATTGCGTAGTTCACACAACACATCGTCATCATATACCTGTCGTTCGATGTTGAGCTTTCCGATGTGAAGCCCAGCATATTGAGTGACTACAGCGGATCAAGA
>ADNK01003425.1:2500-22451 GCA_000320545.1 Bigelowiella natans CCMP2755 | reverse complement strand
ATCTGTAATAACACACAGCAATTAAATGTGATCGCCGATTTCCATGTTGGACTAGATATGCATTTTAACTTTTTTTTATCTTTTTTTTAATTATTTTCAAATTTATATTTATCCCTCCCCCTCCCCCCCTCTCTCTCTCTCTCACACACGAACAAATAGATATATTATATGTATATATATATATATATATATATATATATATATATATATATAACAAATCACATAAACCACAATCTCAAAATCTGAAATGCAAACACTTCCAGAAAAATTGCACGCGCAACTCATATGGGAGGGCAGGGGGTGGGCAGTGATCTCGCTAATGTGTTGTTCTTCACACTGATGCTTGTTGTTGGTTATTGCTGTGTGGTATTGCTATTACAAAGTCCAAGTGGTAGACATTTCTCTAACAGATAACTGCTCATGCTTCTCAAAAGCAGCAAAACGTCTCGCGAGATTAGTCGCTATACCTGTGTGATAGTACACAAAAACGCACTGACATCATACAGTATCACACGCACAAAAACTCATATATGCATTTATATATATATATATATATATATATATATATATAAATACATAATGTCTCGATCTTATTCAAGATGTGTGTGAATGAGGAGTGTAGAGTTGCAGCGTATACTATTGAACACGAGGACTGCGAAAGCGATCTGGTAGAGCGATTGCTGGAAGGTAATGTAATCTGCACAAACATCGCTGCTACTCCCCTGATTCATAATATCACACAGATAAGAGAGGGGGGAGAGGGAGAGGGAGAGCCGTTATCACATCCATCCTTGGCCATCATCATCATCATCAACAACAACATCACTCATCGTACTACTACTACTACTGCTACTACTACCAGCAACAGCTCGTCCACCCCAATCGTCTTACAATAGCACACCGCAATGTCCTCGTTTGCCTGTGCGGATGACAGCAGCAAGGTTTAACGTGAAGTGGGGCGCAACCCAAGAAAAGCACCGCACGTGCAAAAAAACGGCAGTTGCAATGGGAGACCTCCGCGTCTTCCAGTGACACATCCAAGCCCGCACATTGCGTCATCTCCTCCTTAAAGTTGTCGGTGCTCGATTTCAAGTATACCTAGAGGTAGATTTGGTGATGAACGCAACGGCAGCACCAACACGTAGAATTCGCTAGAAACAGAAGTATCCTAACGATATTGTGCGATGTGCGATGTGCGATGAACTCGCTCAAGCGGAAATCGGTACACAGCGACGGCAGCATGGATTTAGGGTGGGTAGACATAGGTAGAGCTGCCCCCCTGTGTGGAGAGCGAGCTAGGAGAAAGATAGGGTCATCATGGAATCTTTGAAGTCTTCCTTTAAATAATCTAACGTCCACCTGAGGACAACTGCATATTTCTGTTACTACTACTACCAGAATCCCAAGGAGGACAAGTGAAATGATTGTTTGAAGGCTGATCGAAATTACGCGCCGGATTTTCCCTTTTTACGTGATAGAATCCACATGAGGATGAGAGCACACATAACAGGCCCATATGGCGGAGGACACAACAACAATTCAAACGCCTCCTCGCGATCAAAGCGCATCACACAGTATGCATCTAGTTCTAGCAAGATCAACAACTCGTGTTTTCTTTGAATCGACTGCCTTTTTTCTTAATGATCTCACTGGTGTATAAGGCGGCTACTTACGTTCCTTCGCCGTGACTGTCAAGTTTGGGAACAATATATCCTCAGGCGGTGGAGCTGGCATCACCTTGATTTCGAGGAGAACAACACGTTGAAGCATTAGCTGCACGCTCGTGCGTGGAAGATATACTAACATGGAAGGGAGATAGTGCTCTTGCTGTTGTCGCCAACATCAAACATCTTTCAAGTCTAATAGCGTCGTAGTTCTATCGTGCATGGAGAATCTCTCCCCAACAAAATTCAGATCACGACGGACACTTAGACCCCGCTCTTTCTTTTTCTTTTCCGCAACATCCAAGCCTCCCCCCCCCCCACTCTTATGTGAGAACAACACCGTGATTTGCTTTTCCTTTAGATGCAGCTGTTTCGGGTACTTGAGCTTGCGGCCGGCTATTGTGTACATCTTTAAGCAGTTGTTGCGCGAGTACTCATCCTACAAAAGTAGTGGGAAAATCGATGAATTTGCGAGGGAGGGAGGAAGGAACGAAGGGAAGGCTCTTTGCTGCATCTTCCATTTTAATGATTTCAGAATCACAACATGCACGCAGTGGAGGTAATCTGTTATTTTGTATTCTTGCTAACCCCCCCCCCCCCGCCCCCCACCACTCCCACATACTACCTGGAAAGAGACAAAAGCTCCGAGGCATTTGGGCTCGACTTCACACCTCTCCAGGACCTAAAGCAGGAAAGGGGCGGGGATTGACGGATTTGTTATTGTACGAATAGTCTGAAAACGTGAAGGTAGCATCTGCAAGTGTTGTCGCTACTCTCCCCCCCTCCCTCTCCCATTCACATCAACAAATCGTTCTGATGCTTGATGGAGATCATTCGTCTCACCTCCTTAATTTCGTCTTCAAGGTTCTGTGACGTGTAGCGCAACCATAAGGGACCATGATAGCAATATCAGGCAGATGTGAAAGATATAAGGAAAAGTGAGCAGATTGTATGATGCATACGATGCCCGAACCGCACACGAAATGTAGGGAAGGCAAGCACACACACACACACACACACACAGAGAGAGAGAGAGAGAGAGAGAGAGAGAGAGAGAGAATGGATGTTGTCCTCGAATTTATATACGATTAGGAGGTAAAGAGAGTAGTTATTGCCTTCCTTCGAGTCGATAGCTTGTTGAGCCTTACACAACCACCCAAGGGAAACAACCGATTAGATCAGGGTTAGCGGAATGAGAAGCAATGTTGGAATCGCGCACCATATTCTGTGACTCTTCATCATGTTGCCACGCACCCGCACACGCACACGCACATACACATATCCATGACGAAAGGTAAGTTAGTACCGATTTTCATCCTTTGCATATGCAGCCTCTCGCTGCAAAACCGCAATCTCCCCTCGCTGCATCATCAAATCCAGCAAGTTCTCCGTGTCCATTATAATCTGCAGTTAAAGCGTTCAGAGCAAGGGGGTTGGCAGCAGGACTTGTGACGAAGTATAACACATCATGTGTCGGAGTGTGTATATACTATTTCTGTTGTGCAGTGTATCTAAATTTGATTTCTATTGAACGATCTCCAGACGCATCCTTCGTTCGCACATTGTCCATGAGAATGCGGGTGTTCAGGATGCGGAAAGCAACAGAATCAGTGATTTTAGAAGGCCAGAAAGACAGGGCCGGCCAGGAGAGAGATGGGAGGTAAGGAGGGGGGGGGGGGGGGGGGGGAGAAATACATTCATGTAACGAGAATCAGCACGTAGCAGTCACCTCAATGTTCTGCACTGGCCCTCCCCTAGCTCGAAAGAAGTTTTTGTACAGAAAATCGTCGTTGGCCTCGGGGGGAACATCCTTCACCCACACCGTGTACAGCTGCACGTTATCTTCTCTTTCTTTCAGCTGCAGAAGGGGGGGGCGCTCAGTCAATTTAGAAGTACATCACGAACGTGCATGCATGTGTATACCCATGTGTGTGTGTGTGTGTGTGTGAAATGCTATACTGTCTGTTACTTTATGTCGATTCGGCTACTACGATGCTGATATGCTGCTATTTTGTTTGATGCAAACAACCCTACAATGTGACCACCCACCAGCTTATCCTCTCGAAGCTGCGCTGCGGCCTGTCATTAAAGCGACAGATGAGAGTTGTCAGTTGTAGGAGGACGAGGAGGAGGAGGAGGAGGGGAACGAGAAGAAGGAACAGGAGCCTACCAATTTAGAGATTCGCCAGCCAACGAGCACGACTATCAGGCTTTAAAAAAAGTACAACACACACACACACACACACACACACACACAATATATATATATATATATATATATATATATGGGTAAGTGGCCTGTTTGAGTATAGAGAGACACACGCACACGCACACGCACACACATATGCCCATGTACCCATACTTACAATTTGCGAAAGACCATCCACCCCCCCTCCCCTCCCCTCCCCTTTCCTCCCTCATCACTGGTTAGTCACAGCCAAAAACTCAACTCACTTTGAATGATAAGGAACATGGCATTTTAGTAGTAGTAGCAGCAGCTGATGAGCACGGTACAAGCATTCATAGCACACACGTATTACAGATCAGCGAGCACGGCGACAAAGCATAAGGAGCTTCGGCTGACTTCGCTTCCTACTCATCACAAATCATCAGAGGAGGGGTAAAGAAAGAAGAAAGGAGGGGGAGCGGGGGAGGATGATCAGTCGTTTATTCAATGTCGGAGCCTAGGGAGTTTTTGAGTAAATGCGCAGTTGTGAGAGCAACAACGATGGTTTCGTGCTGTGATAAGGCTTCAAACGTCGGCTATGAGCCCTGTGCTGCAAATCATCCAGATGATGTGTGTTTGTTTGTGTGTGTGTGTGTGTGTTAGTGTTTGCAGAATTAACGTCGCTATTGTTTCTTCTTCTTCTTCTTCTTCTTCTTCTTCTTCTATATTTAAGTGCTAATAATTACCAAAGAAGGATACTTCAAGGGCAGTGCCTTCGCATCGATAAGGAGGAAGAAAGAAGAGAAAGAAGAAGAAGAAGAATTCCGATCATGACAGTACCAGCAAATATAGATTGGTCACCAAATTTGTAGATCGAAGGTCAAAAGCAGTCAAACGTGCACGCACGCGTATATACGCACATCCATCTTTATCCCAATCACCGTCATCACAAATGGGAGACAAATGGAAATAGGTAAGAAGAGATGGCAGAGCAGAAAAATGAGCACAAATTACTACCTACTACTACTAAAATTACTACTCGCAATACCCCCCCCCCATTACCGTTCACATCCTTTGCCGGGCCTATATTTCCCATCGTCATCGAAGCAGAAGGACTTCCCTGCCCAAAATATTCAGCTACAAACAGGGAGGGGGGGGGGTTCGAAAGATAAGTTATTGTCGTAGCATTATTCTAATATATATATATATATATATATATATATTATAAGCGTATGTATGACAAGCGAGAGAGGTATGGAACTAAACAAAGAGAGAGAGAGAGATAAGGGATGATGGGGAAAGAGCACCGCCCACCTAAAGGATAAGTAGAGGCACTGAATAAGCCAGCCTGCACACAAACAAATCCCAAAGTATGCATTACAATTTCCAGTTTATCTTGAAACATACCCCCCCCCCCCCCCCACACACACACACAATCGTACTGGCACCAGGATACTGGTACTTACATGATACTGAGGATCATAAGCATCTTCTTGATCATGAAGAAGTATGCTTTGTGACCGACTCCAAACTCCCCGAAACGGAAGTCTGGGAAACTCTTCACGTTACACGGCACCTACGTCCGGCGAAAAGCAAGCAGAATATGAATGGGAAGAAAGGGAAGGAGCAGCAAAAAGGAAAGAAGAAAGCATCGTGGCTCGTCGTTCGCACCGACGCCATCGCCAACAGCACACACGCTATGTGCTGATGTGCGGTACATCTATCTACTCATCGTGTTCTTGGTGTTCGGCATGCACTTCTTCCTACCAGTCTTCCCGAATTGGTTTTATCCCTTGGAACGTGGTCATTCCGATGTTCCTTCGCTCGCTTCTTGGACGGTCTTTGCATGAGGGAGCGCTTGAACTGCTTGATGTAGTCGGCATCCGCGTTATTTGAGAGATTGATTGTGGGCTTCTTCTTCTTCTTCGTGCCCTCACCTTTTCTAATGGGTCCAACGGATCTATGTAGGACAAGATTCGGTGAGAAGAGGAGGGTCGATGCGAATTGAAACATTCGATGCTCACAGCTGCAGCAGTACTCTCATCTCTCTCTCTCTCTCTCCCCCCCCCCCCCCCCCCCTTGCCCAATCCACAAAGTCCTGATCATCAGTATCAGTCACTCTGTTTGAGGTGGGATCTCCCCGAAATTCGGTATCACCCTAAAATCTCCTTGTCAGCGACTGGGGAATGGGATACATACTGCTTGGCGTCCTACGTAGGTGTCCGCACAATGAATGCTAGGAAGAAAGCTATCATGCATATGTTGGAATACATTCGCTGTAGAAAGGCGCACCCCACTCACAATATAGACGTATCAAAATTAGATATTACCCCCCCCCAACCCCCCCTCCCCCCCTCTCTCTCCCTCTCACACACACACACACACACACAAACAGCTGTCTCGCACATCCATATCTGTGTTTCGCATGTCCATGATGAGAGAGTGTTAAGTACCTCCTCCTTCTCCTTCTTGGCTCTTCTCTTCTCTTGAATTTTCTTCAGCCGTTTTTGCGCCTTCTCATCTAGCATACCAGCTAACGCTTCTACATCGCGCTCGTTTGTGCCGGTAAGTACCTGGCGAGCCCTTTCCATATCAAACTCTGTTGTCTCGATTTGGAGGGGTTCTAAAATCCTCCCATCTCCATCATCTTCTGTTATCGTAGTAGTAGTAGTAGTAAATAGGAAGAAGGAGTCGAGGTCATAAGAGTGAAATAGATATGATGTTTATTGAGAAAACGGGATTATAAGTAGTCTGTGAATAAATATTCGATTGAATCAGTACCTTCTTCTTCTCCCCCCTCTTCCTGTTCCCCCTCCTTTACTTCCGTGCCCTTCTTTCCCTTGTCCTTATTTTTCTTCTTGTTGTCATTCTTCTTCTTCGAATGCTTCTCGTCATCATTCTCTCCTGATTAAAAATACGAATGTGTGTGTGTGTGTGTGTGTGTGTGTGTGTGCGTGCAAAAGAGAGAGAGAGAGAGAGAGAGAGAGAGAGAGAAGGAGAAAATTTGGGTGTATGCGCAAAATATTAGTTGGCACTCATTCCTAGGAGGAGGTGATAAACAGCATAATTGTGTGATACTGGCAAGATTACCGATTGACTCCTCCCCTTTTACACCTTCGTACTTCTCCTCTCCCTTTATCTTCTGGCCCTTCTTCTTCTCGGATGATTTGACTGTGTGTGTGTGTGTGTGTGTGTGTGCGTGTGTCGGTACTGCATGGGAATCTAAGCTTATTAAAAATATACCTGCACATCACCACGTAAAAAAATACAGGGACAGTGGAGATGACACAAAATATATTGTATAGTTTATACATCAACATTTATGTAAAAGAGAGAATTCTACTAAAGGAAAACCAAGGCATATCAGAATTCTGACCCTCTATGGCCGTCTCAGAAGTTTCGTTGACTTTTTTATAGGTTGATTCCTTGGTCTCCTTGCCACCATCGCCACTCGGTGCTACTTTGGCCCCCCTCGCCATCCCGAAGTATGTGAGGGCAAGCTAGGCGGGCAGAAACCACAGCTCGCTACAAGGGGGGGGGGGGGGGGGGAGGACAGACACAAATGGAAGAGGAGGGTTCAGTCTGATACATCGCCAAAAGAATATCACTTTCATGATGCTTTCGAAAGAAACACTCGGGCTGCATTTACCAAATTTAGAGAGCTATTTTCCGTGCAACGGTGGACACGTGCAACCTCAATCTGACCGCCTCAGTTTTCCACGTGAGAGCGAAATAAAAATCAAAACCTTCACTTCACCCGTCCCTATCAGCACCCCCCCATTGCCCTCCCCTTTGTACCAGCCAGCAGACTGAAGCTCTGAGAGTTTCAATTTATGGACTACTTCAGAGGTAGATCCATGCAGGGCGAAACAGCTGGCGTTTCGGCACAGCAAGTCTATTTTCGGTACTGTCGGTTACTAAAAGGAAACGGAGGGCAAACAAGCTAAATGTGTAGGTTATAAAGTTGTCGCTCTACGAAATACGACGCTCCTTTCCCATCCCTCGTTTACTATCTCGTTGAGCGCACAAGCGTTGTCGGATGTTGGTAAGCAGATGTAAAACTGCAAGCAGGAAAATTCTAAGAAATCCCGGATTTTCCGCACATTGAAAGGAAATTGAGGGAATTTCGGTTGTGTTTTTCATATCTTAGCCTGTCGCACACGCACCTGAATTGATGGCCAATCCTCCGTGGTTGCTGGGCAAACCCACTCCACGTGCCTGTCTTTCCTTCTGGCGTCCAGGCCTCTCGTTCGGGTGAGGGGTGGTAGACGATGGGGATACAATTCTTCTTTGCTGCTTGAACCTTTGAAATGATAATTCTGCTCGAGCAGCCATTTCCCAACCACTTTTGATGCCATCATGACTATTGTGCCATTACACAAGGGCGCTGCCACCACAACTCGACGATCTTACCCATTGATTTCCTTCAGAACGTTCCTCGCTATCGTGGTTTTCCAATCGGTTTACAGTGAAAGGCGGCGTGGGAAGCTGATTAGTTATGAACTTCGTACGCAATGGGCTACCGATGATCGCCTTCATGGCCGTCGGTTCCTATGGTTTAGCAAAGCTCATGACGGGAAAGTTCATTTCCGAGGAGTCTCGTATGACAGAAATTGCCGCTAAAGATAACTTCGACCTCGACGAGGAACTAGAGGTCTTCGCATCAAAATACGTAAAATAAGAGGAATATTTATGTATTGTTATTATGGTTCCTCACCCATATTTTCTCTCCCCCTCATCCTCCGTCTTCTTCTCCTTTCCTCTCTACTGATCATCTTCTGCTCCAGCTGCAACTTTCATGTGGGGAGAACTAGTAAATATCCACCAAGAACCTAATTACGAATTAATCTTTTGCAGAAGATGAAGAGGGACCTGAATATTGACCATTGGGAGAATAAGCGCATACCTAGGCCGGATGAAAAAGAACCTGGGGCCGACGACCAGTTCAGAATAAAAAAACGAAGTTCATAGCATAATGAACAACGTCCAATCACCACTACAGATACTGAGCTCTCCCTCTCTTACATATACGATGGTGCTTCGAAACAACTAGTCGGGCACTTTGCAGCACTCCACGCGAGATTAATAATACAGAAACTACATTTCCGAGTTGAAAATCTTTAAGCAGCAGCGCAACTGTTGATTGAGGTGCCATCGGGGAAGATACGATGACATGCGCCTTGATTTTCGTCCAAAAAATTATCGACAGCGTCATCTTGCTTCGAACGACTATAGAGTGGAAAATTTCCAAAAGCAAAACTATTGTCAAACGTGCTCGCTTGCTCTAATTTTGCAGCACTAAAATTTAACGGGGTAATTACAATATCATGAAAGCTTAATGATTATCTCATGCAGCTTGCATGTGTGCTTGTAAACATCCATAATTCTAAACTTAGTTGTAGAGCCTGCTACGCTTGTCGTCAATAACATGTGGCAGCCCCTCGATCTAGCGATCTCCGTTGTCATTTAGCGCAATAATCACATGTGCGCGTGCTGTTGCGGTGCTACATGCGCAACGACATCAGACATGTTCTGTGATTACATGTGCAATGAAGTATGTCCATGCGCCCCCGACAATTTAGTGCGAAAATCGTACGTGTTTAGCGATCGCCATTGCACAGTTAGCTTTCGCAGTTTCTATTCTATGTAGTGAGTGGGCTGCGCGTAGTTTAATATCAGAGCATGGAGTATGTGCCTCGCACGATCGGACAACATATGCAACGAAGTACGTTGATACTAAACAACTTATTGCTGTTCGGGGGCTGAGCCTGATGAAGCAAATAAATTCTAATATGGTCGATTTTAAAACTCAACCTTTTGCTACTGCTCTGTATAGTAGTTCCATTCCCTGGAGATCTCGTATCTTCTTGATATTTGCAGGATACTTCGCTATTTTTGCCAGGGCTACTGCGGCATTCTTTTGCATCACCTGAAATTCATTTGATCGGACATTATCATCGCGTCTTAAAGCTTGGATGAGGACCGGGATGCACTTGCCGAAAACTGGCCATGTAGATTTGTCGATTGACATGACCGATATCAACGTCGACGTATTAGCAATCAATGCGTCGTCGTTTTTAGAGAAGACACCACGTTCTTTATCCTTGCTGTCCGTGAGCAACCTTACCACCCACTCTACTCCTGAAATTCCTCCTTTCACCTTCTCGACTGCAGCAGTAGTAGTAGTGGTAGTATTGCTGCTGCTGCTGCTGCTGCTGCTGCTTTCATATGTGGCGATGTCTGTCCGCCCCTCCTCGTCATGAGCACACCGAGCAAGTATCGCTGAAATATGCTCCTTCGAGGCATCTCTTTCAGCTGCTGCTACTGCTGTCGCATTATACCGGTGCGTTAGAAATGATGAAAGACATTCCAGGACATTATGCACGACGCCCTTGGCAATGATGTCTCTATTGAGCTGTTTCCTGGCATGTAGATACTTGCACGCACGTCTCACCATCAGGAGCGTTCTAGTAACGATGGTTTGACAGGTTTGCAGGGACGATGACAACAATGAGGAGTTGCTTTCCCCTCCTCCTCCTCCTCCTCCTCCTCCTCCTCCTCGTGCAACAGCTTTTGTGGTCGTCCGTAGGAGTAGTAACAGTCCATCTATAGTGCGAGGAGCGAACACTGTTTGGTGTGCGTTCGGTTCAACAGCGCAGTTCAGTAGCACCCCAAGGGCGCGTGAAATGGTCCCTAATACCTCGGGAGGCAGCAGCAGAAGGGAGGACAAGGAAGAAGGGGAAGCAGCGTTCTGCAGCAGCAGCACATTGGCTGCTTCCGCTCCGCCACAAACTAGATTTGATAGGACCTTGAGGCGTTTTCTATCGCTAACATACGCCTTTCGGATACTAGACACTCCAAGTAAATTAGCGAGGGCGCTTAAAGCACAATCCCGGGCATGAAGGAGCTCTGCATTGCTGCCGACACTGCCGCTGTTGCTTGCTCCGAAGAAAAGTTGTTTATCCAGCAAAGACACCAAGGCGTCGAGAGGGGTACAGGACGACGATGACGACGATTTTTGCAGCTGGGAAATGTAGCCTTTGAGACCTGTTTTGGTGTCATGGGAGAGATTGCACAACGCTGTAGCTGCCCCAGCTTGAACCCTGCAGCGTAATCATTATGTCAGGGAAGAAGAGCTATGTGATGAATGGTATCCACAGGAGAGAGAGAGAGAGAGAGAGAGAGAGAGAGAGAGAGAGCTGCTATATATAATAACACAATACATTATCATCCATATATATATATATATATATATATATATATATATATATATATCACAATATGGAAAATCGTTACAGCCTCCACTGCCTTCTTTGCTCATTTCATTACCACCACCCCAACATATATTTCCAACGACGACTACCTACCTACCCCCAACGGTACTGATGATGATAAAAAGAAATATGTGGTACAGCCATTTCCTGACCCTCCTCCCCTCCCTTGTTCTTCGACTAGGAAAAATAATCTAGTACTACGATATCTACAACACTCTCCGTATCTTCTTTTCACGGTCAGTGCTCTGTCTCACCGGTATTGTTCCTCCCCCCCCCTGTAGTTAAGACCGTGAACGATCGCGTCAACGCAGTCTTTCGCATAGGTGTCGCATACAGCAGCCCGACTTTCACTGGCAGTAGGACAGGCAGACAGACAGACAGTTACAAGTAAGAAGAGGGAACAAATCAATCATAAGAATAATAATGGTATTTATAATACGCGTAAAAGAGGACGCGCGAGTCTCATCTCATGAGATTCAGTGCTACTACTACTATTACCACACCTACTTCCTCTATTCTTATCTTCTTGTTTGGTTGAGTAGTAAGACCTGTCTGTTCCAAGAGATGCCAGCAGCTCATATCCAGAGGTCAGCATTTCACCACTCCAATTCACCGTTGTCGCCTTCTTGAGAGCAGGCAAAAGGTGCGGCAGCACTCGTTTTGAGTGTGCCACGTGACGACGATTATGGTCCACATCCTATCCGTTATCAATGGTTAGCAGTCTCATTGTTACCACCACCAAGCACCACCTCGAAAAAGGTAATGAAACACGCCAAAATAACAAAAAGAGGTCGTGCATGTTCAGTTACGCACCTCACATGCAGCGACAATTATATCGAGCGCGATTTTTTTGGCCTCTATTTGTCCATTCTGTCCTTCTGCTTCTGGCCCCAGGATCATCTTTTCGCCCCCTTCCTCCTCATTCCTCTCCCCCTTCTCTTCGCAAGTCTCTTTGCCAAACACTGTCCAAGCCATAGCCTTGAAACCCTTCGACTTGCGGAACAGTACCTTTTCTTTCTCTCCGTTAGATTCAAGGATTTTCAGCAATTTGTCTAATCTCGTTTTCAGCGTCGCGGCCATCGTTTGTTTCGAATCATCTGTTTCTGCTGCTGCCGCTGCCCGTTTATCGTCACTTGCACTAGGCCCTTTCTGAGGGGATGAGCGCGATGATTGCTGCAGGACTTCTATGACAATAGCTTGAATTTCGCCTAGGATATTACTGCTATCGGCTAATCCTGTATTCTTCATTGACGATTGTGGAGACGATATCTGTGGTGATGTTGCTGGCTCAAGGATAAGGAAGCCGTTCTCATCTTCTTTTCCTTCATGCACCTCTCCATTTTCCACAGAGTTACTATTTCCACTACGGATATCTTCAGCACCATCTTTACGTTGCTCGCTAGGATGCTTTTGGTCATCTCTTTCTCGTTGATTCTTCTCATCATCAATGTTGTCATCGACGTTGGATTTGTGAGCTTCTCCTCCTCCTCCTCCTCCACTCCTACCCCTACTAGACATGGCCTCTCGCATTGCCTCCTCTCCCATGTTGAAGTCACGGAGATCTCGTTCACAGTCTGCCAGTAGCTTGGAGTTAAACGGCACTGAGGGTTTCAACGATAGAGCTTCTCGGAGATCGTTAACTGCATTTTGATACTGCTTCTTTGCTCGATAGCCTTGTGCACGACGTACTAACGCCTGTCGTATTGTATACATCAATAAGACGATGAATAGCTCTTACAAAACTCATATGTTGACTTGTCTCTTCTCCATCTGCATTGATCATATATCATCTCTTAGCATTGGCTACTTCGTTCGTAGTAGCTCACCTTCACAACAATGTCGTCCTTGGATTTCTTTTCTTCGAGGAATTCCCTACATTCCATCCATCAACATTTATTGCAATCAGCCTTAATTTGAGAAATACTGATACTAAATTTACCAGATTTCAAGGACCGTGGTGCAATCTTTGATTGCCTTCGTATATTTCTTCATTTTCAGGTACACAAGAGCACGATTGGTGTACACAGCCTGTCATTGAAGAAGTTGAAAAAAATAGTCATTAGATATTCAGCCATATGAGTTAACAATCATGGTTATGAGAACCTTATGGTCCTTCCTCGCCTCGAGTGCTTTTGTGTATTCCGCAATGGCGCCCTTATAGTCTCTGCATTGTTTCGATGTCAAAATATGAAAGTTTTGGATTAGGAGAAGTACCAGCACCTTTTCTTGAAGAGCTTGTTCCCATTCATCTTGAAAGCATTTGAAGTTCTCATATCCTGTTCTCTCTTCGCACTCCTCTCGAGCATATCCTTTTCCATAGCTTTAAACTCAGGCGTGTTTGGAAGAATGGGCTCTTCGTCGCTATCCGTATCAGGTTCCCAGAAATCCTATGATGTCCAGCAGTCAACGCAACACTCCTTATTTTTCAGTCATCGGCCACATTAGGTAAGATGCTGAAGGAGGTATCTCTCACTTCATTAGTAAGAGACATATAGACATAGAATAAGTGCTATTACACGTCTTTGTTTTTTACCCAAGCCTGATAATCGGTGCCTCCTGCATTGTTAAACACTTTGCCTTGCTTCACTTGCGCCTTTTCAATAAAATAATCTCCTTTAATAATAATTCAACAAAAATAGACTCCTTTTCTTCCTGTATATCCCTCTTCCTTGGGTACTTCTTTTCCGCACAATTTTAGCGTTTTTCAAGTTCCATTTGCTCGAGAATTTCACTCACAATTTTGTACTTTCTTTCCATTATATTTTCTTGTACGACAAAAACCTCTCGGGATATGGAAAATTATACCGTGTGTTGTAAATATCTCGCTTTGGCCCTCTTGTGATGCTCACGTTCTTTACGCAGAACATTCACCTTCGAGGCAATGGTGGCCTAGAGAAGAGATATCAATTACATGCTTCAAAGACGAAGTTTCTGTCGTTGTGAAGCGAATATAAAAGTGTTAGATGAAACCTTTCGCTCTTCCCTAGTGATCAATTCTCCATTACATTTCGAACACTTGTCTATGACACAGTCGAATTCCAGGAAACACTATGGTAATGTGCAACACACAAAAATATTTTCGAATTGGACAAAGAGATGGTTTAAGAATAACGGTTAAGCTCATTAATGATGATGACGACGATAATGATAAGAGCATATGCTCTTATTCATGATAGAAGGTTTGTGAGTGATGCGACGATTGTTGGCACTATCCTACCCGCTCACAGAAGAAACGATAATTGTCGTACTGGCCTTTGCCGGGTCGGCCTTGCCTTTTTATTTTTTCCTTGTATTCTGCAGATTCCTTTTCCTTTTTCTCTTGTTCTTTGATCTAAAAGAAGTTGCGGTGTTGGATTCAAAATTAGGGGTGTCCAGACAAAACAGTCCGTGTCAAATGGTGGTTAAAGATCCTTCCGGAAACTGTTGATTATGTGGCAGTGGCTCATGCGTCGCACAATAAGTGTTCAACTTACTTCCAGCTCCCTTTTGAGATTTTGGATTTCCTTCTGTGTCCTTAGATCTTTATCTGCTTCACCGCTTGCAATCTTTTTGACCGCATCTGTCACAAAAAAGTTTATTATTTACACGAGATGAGTCGATGTGCTGGTGGAAAATGACGTCAAGGGCACAACAGTAAACTACAACAAGATCCATTAAAATTAAGAGGCATTAACTTACCTTGCACACGGGTTGCTTTCTCGAGGAAGTCCTCGATGTCCTCGGGGTCCATGGTGCTCGCTTTGAGTAGGGGTTCTCGTTAATCGAAAGGAGCGTGGGGTTTGACTCTTGTCCACGGAACGATTATCGACTTTAGATTTCAATAAATGCGACATATTTCTCTTATGCGACAAGCATTTCAACCTATTTTTTAAACATCTACCTCTTCACTCCAATGTGCAAAGAAACGGGAACTCCAAACAAGAAAATATTTCTGTCCTTTTTTCTGTTGTTTCCTTTTTGCGTGTTTCCCGCGTTATGCAGAAAAACGACTGGATCCAAAATATATTTTACGACAATAAAATCATTATGCCGTTTGTCTGTCAACCCTTGCATTTGAAGTCATATTTTGTTGTTGTTGCATTTGGTATTGTCGCAGCTGTGGTTATTCGCATTTGCAAAGGTGCGAATTGTGTTCGCGACTTGGAAGCAGTTCTGGGAGATATGCCTGCAGTGTCGCAGTATTTGGAACGGCATGTATTTTTATCTGAAAGGGTCTGTAATATTCACATGTGCAAGAAATCGCCTTGCGCACTGCCCACCAGAACCCAGCGAAGCACGCCTCCTCCACCCGTCGTCTCTTCAACGACGAAGAACGTCCCTCCTCGCGCGTTGGCTCTTCCATCTCCTGCCACTTTAACATCGCAGCTACCAGCTTTAAAATTAAAATGGACGGTGGACTACCATCTCCCCAACACGTTAAGAATGACGTCGAGCTCCCCCATTCTACCACAGCGACTGCGGTAAGGCACTCACTCGCATTTGTTGCATGCAACATGGCCAGCCTTGATTGGATGTGAACATTCGTTGAAACCTGAGATGTGATAAAGCGTTTATATTTTTAAGGATTCTGCTGAGAGGCCGAAAGGTGGTCCCGAAGGAGAATCTGCACAGCACAATCAGTTGCATTTCCGTATTCGCAAGCAGGTAGTCACCAGCTATTTACCATCCAACCACTAAGTTAGCTATGTTAGAACTGGATGATTACCACTGCAACATAATCGCTGCATGATGCACGATGCTCCATAAGGATAGATGCGTGCAAGTCTTGTACGCATGCACATGCACGGGTATTACTACCGAGGATACTTCAACCATGGTTTCATAATTTATATTAAGTAAAAGCAGAAAAAGAGGAAAAGTAACAATGATAAAAGTAACAATAGTAATATTTGAACTTTTATTTAGATCGAATATTACTTCAGCGATGAGAACATATCCCAAGGACATATTCCTGCTCAGGGAAATTAAAAAAAATCCTCAGGTAGAAACGCCTTTGGAGCTAATATGTGAAGAATGGTATTCTCTTTTATATTCCTCTCCGTTGTCATCGCTTCTCCTCTTCTACTTACTTTACTCGTTGATCCAAAAAAAAGTTAATGCATTCCCCTCTTCTCTCGTTGATCCCCAAAAAAATTAATGCAAGGAATGAAGTTATTAGTTTTCGAAAATAAATAACCACTGCTTCTTCTTCATACGGTGTCTAAGCTACTTGTTTGGCGACGTTTCTCCTCCTCGCTTCCATCCTTCCTTCCCCCATTCTCTCTCTCTGCTCGCCTCCCTCCCCCCCCCCCCCCCCCTCTCTCTCTCTCGCTGTCGTCTCTTCCAGGGATATGTACGGTTTGACGTATTAGCCACTTTTCCCAAAGTAAAGAAGATGACAAAAGACGCTGAGGTTATACCACTACTCGGATCATTTACTTACACCTACTACGCAGAAATACATAGATAGCTTTTACAATGATAAATATGGTGCATAGTTCTAAATAAGTGCTACTACTTGTTCATACAGGTGATACGCGCTGCACTGAAGGGATCCCTGAGCTTGCACACAAATAAGAAGGTGTGTGCTTGCTGTGAAAGCTGCAGTTTATAAGGATACCCAAGCAATCTAAGGATAGATACTCATCGTCATCATCATTATAACCACCATCGTCTCTACAATTTGCACATGCACATGTACACTCATTTATGCTGCCATCCACGCCCTGAGATTCTTCGAGTAGTATTGCTGATATATATGTATATATATATATATATATATATATATATATGATGGGTGTGAAACGAATTTCTCTTGCTCATTAGGGATGGGGTGTTAAGAGAGTCGCTGAGCTTCCAAAGCTCGATTCTCAAGTATTATCTGAAATGAATAACAGTGGATCGAAGTGGGGTGGGGGGGCTGCAGGAAAGAAGAAAAACCTGCAGCAGCAGCAACAACAACAACAACAACAGCACCTGCCCTACCACCAGCAGATCCAGGAAATTGCCGGTAGTAACAAAGCCACGCAGCGTGTTTCACGCCACATCAAATCTTTTTTCCCTTGAAACAATCCTGGTATTAACCGTGCATTGATTATTGTCATTATTATTATCATCATCATCATCATTATTATTGTTATATCTATCGAGTAGCTGTCGCCGTGTCGTTTCGAGCTGCCGTTCAAGACGGTGATGAAAGACCAAAACGCTGCTGCGGTACAGTGGAGAAGGCATGGGGAAGACGCACGAGACGGCACCCCAAGCAGAACCTCCGCTTCTATTACCAACAACAACAACAACAACAGCAGCAGCAGCAGCAGTCTGGAATTAGTAGTACCAATAGCACAAGCGCTGCTGACGACGAGAGTAAGGTGGCAGCAGCAGTGGTAGGAAACGGGGGGGAAAGAAAGGCCGGGAACCCTTCTCCTACCTCCCCTCCTGAGAACAACGTTGCAAATGTAGTAGTTATTGACGTCGAGTTTGACTGGTGTGTGCACCTACGAAACCCAGTGCGTATCAACGGAAAGTAAGCAGCAGCAGCAGCAGCAGCAGCAATAGTAGTAGTAGTAGTAGTTGTTGTTGTTGTTGTTGTAGTGGTAGCAGTCAGAGGGAGGAGGAGGAGGAGGAGGAGGAGGACGACGACGACGACGTGTTGTTGCTGCTGTTGTTTTGGTTTAGAATAGAGCTACTAACTAACCCCTTCTCTCCCTTGATGCTGCTGGTGCATTAAATGCGTTGAAAAAGAACCACAATACCCTAGTACCACAGCTTATTGTCCTGTCTTTACTGCTGCATATCCCCCTCCCAGATTCTCTCTCTCTCTATCTCTCTCTCTCTATCTCTCTCTCTCTGAATTCATATCACGTATCCATACTGGCTGCTGCTATTTATCATCACCATGTTCAATAATACCACCACCCTATCAACGCAAAGGCGTGTTGCTAAGCTTCACTTCCAGAACCTCCCTTTTAACTTCAAATCAGGGTAGTAGAGTTGCACGATCGGATAAGAGGGTGGGGAGGGGGCATCAAGGAAAACAGAGAAGAAATAGCAAACGCAACGACGCATAATGTTCAAACAAGCTTCTTCTCGTGATTACATCGATTCATCAAGATATGGAATCGTTATAATCGTTGTTGTTGCTAAATCCACCATTTTTGCTGATTCCAGTTGTTCCTGCTTCAACAATATCTATAATCATCAGGCAATCTCAGTGTCGTTCTGGAGACTCTATTTCTTTCACACCTGGTAGCAATTATCATGCATGATTTGTCGCACTAACAAGGACAAGGAGCAAGAAGAAGAACGCACAAACACACCATCAATGATGACATCAAAGACTCCTCCTCCTCCTCCTCCTCCTCCTCCTCCTCCCCCCTCAATGAGCTCATCACTACTTTCCTTCCTATGTCACGTTGATGATACTGCTAGACGGTAGGAAACCTCACAGATTTTGCTTTGTTTTTATTCTTTTCCCTCCTCCTCTTCTTCTTCTCCTCCTCCTCTCCTCCCCTCCCTTCCCCTTAGGATATACGCTATTCAACAACGGTAAGGAAGTTCTCACGGCTTCAGGTAGTAGCGAGGAGTAGTAAGTAGTAGCAGTAATGATGTGTGCATGATGATGATCATGATCATGATATCTTGCCGTTGTATGCTCAGTGAGTAGTAGCAGAGCAGCAACATGTATGTATATATATATATACACATAAATATGACATCCGTAATCAGAGGTCCAATATGAGCCCATCAAAGCGCTTGTTCACTCGCTAGATGAGGACAAAAATACCGGTAATCGAAGAGAACCTACAGTAACGTCGTCGTCGTCGTCGTCGTCGTAGTAGTAGTAGTAGTAGTAGTAGTAGTAGCGGTGTGTTCCATTATGAGCAGCAGCACGGTTGAAGGAGTGATCTCGCATATCTACAATCCAGATGCGTATCATTCTTCCATCCATACATTTGCAGGTGTACTCAGCATTGATAATGACGCCGAAAGGCTTGTATTTCGCCCCAGAGATGTCAAGGTGTTGTTGTGATGATGAAGAGACGATGATGATGATGATAGTGATGATGATGATGCTGATAAGATTGATGATGATGGCGACGATAATGATGGTGATACTAACGACGATGATGATCGATGTGATAGCTACCCGTTATCATTCCTTGACCAAACAGCACGTCGATAATAATGCTGTTTTGGGTTGCTCCTGTTATCATATCTTTTATCATCTAGTTGACAGGGGACAAGAAGACAATTAGCCATGCTAGCGGAGACTCATCATCATCGTCGTCATCATCATCATCATCATCGATGCAGAAACAGCAGCCACCAGCAGCAGCAGTAGTACCTTTACGTGTGGGTGATGAAGTCATCTTCCATGATATTCTGACAAGCTACCAGCAGCAACACCATAATCATCATAGTCGCCACCACCGCACAGCGCGCAATGTGGTGAGAGTAGCGACGGTGAGGGAAAGGAACAGCAGTGCAATGAAATCAGCGGATGGAAGAATTATGAAAAAGTAAGTCATAATAATGATATCAATAATAACAAATAAGAGTCCCCCACCCCGTTTCACCACTGTGTATAAATCATTCAAATGCCTGCATTCTCTCTCTTCCTTCTTCCCCTCCGGAGGAAGAAGAGGAGTCCGTGTGCTCTCTGTCTTCTCGCCTCCCCCGTCTTCATTCTTCTGTTTTCTCTCCCCCCTCATCCCCCCCTTATGTACGGGTCGACTGATGGTGTTCTTTCTTCTTCTTCTTCTTGTTCTTCTTCTTCTTCTTGTTGTTTTTGTTAGGTACATTCCCCTACGATTCCGTTTGAAGAAAAAGAAGCAACAACAAGATGAGAACCAGGCCAATGGTCT
>ADNK01003426.1:0-12621 GCA_000320545.1 Bigelowiella natans CCMP2755 | reverse complement strand
AAAATGGAATCTTTATTGTTGCTTCCAAAATCTCTTCTCCCCCCCCCCCTCCCTCCCTCCTCCCCCTCCTCCTCCCAGCAACCACTCTCACACACTGCTGCTGCCATCATTACTGAAATGAAATACCCTGAGGAGCTCGAATCGCTCGCTCTCCTCGCCTTGACTTTGTGCTTCTGCGCCGTGGCTGTTGTGGGGTGGGGGGGCGACGTCATCTTGTTCTTCTTCTTCCTCCTCCTCCTCTTCATCTTCTTCTTCTTCATCTTCTTCTGCCTGGTACTTCGCCTCTTCGTCGTTCTCTTGTTAGCATTGTTGCTGTCCTTCTTTTGCTTCTTCCTCTTGGTTATTCCGCCATTAGCCTCCTTCACGCGCCATTCTACAAGTACCCCGGATCGAGTTACAAGAAACAGCGACCCTGTGTGTGTACGGAGGAAAAAGACAGAGAGAAAGAAAGAAAGAAAGAAGCATGTTATTAGCAGGTATTGCGGAGGAGGAGGAGGAGGAGGAGGAAGAGGAGGAGGGAAGAAGAAAGAAGGAGGAGGATGATAGCCAAAGCAAGCGAGTAGCATGTTTGGTTTCGTCGTCGTCGTCATCATCATCACGGCTACTGCTGCTGTTGCGGCTGCTGCTGGTGGCTCCACTACAGATACCTGAATCACCACGCTGAACAGCAAGTGCCTCCATGAGAGCGAGGGGACCCGTTTCCTGCTCAGCAATGGCAGCAGCAGCACCACCACCACGCATCAGTATCACCATATGTTCACCTTGGCAGCCATCAACGTCTCATAAATGATGATGATGACGATGATGATGATGATGATGATGATGGTGGTGGTGATGGTGATAGCAACGAAGTGGTGACAATAACGATGATGATGATGATGATGATGATGATGATGATGATAACTCTACCTCGGGATGATAGTGGCAGATCCATCGATTTGCTGTTTGCTGGCGCATTTCCCATGCATTGTCATTATCATCCTCCTCGTCGCTATCGTCACCGTCATCGTCATCACCATCGCCATCACCATCATCATCGTCATCATCATCATCGTCGTCATCATTTCCGTCAATTTGCAGCTGCCACAAGCTGCCGTCTGCACTTATCACGAATACGCCTAATGATGATGACGATGATGATGATGATGGTGATGATGGTGATGATAGTGATGGTGATGATGGTGATGATAGTGATGATGATGATGGTGATGATAATCATAGTAGGACGAATTAGGCGAAGAAGCATTATCACCTACGAATAGCTACCTGATGATACTACCAAGAAGAGAAGGAAGGGAAAGGGGGGGGGAGGGGAGATACCTCTAGGTGTGGCTACTTGCGCGTCTGCAATGATCTCAAGTGAGACGTCTCCCGGGGGAGGGGGCCATGTCTTCCAGCTTGCCTGATGTAATGATGGGGGCGGCTATATGTGCGTGCGTGTGTGCGGTGCGGCTGCGATGATGCGTTATGGAGAATGAATGAGCAAAACAGTAGTCGTAGCAGTAGTAGTAGTAGTAGGTTCATGATATGATGATGACGACGACGATGATTGGTAGTTAAAGGTAATGATACAAACAAAGAATAGGATATGACACACACACTGAAAAGCCACAAACAACGACTGCTTTTCGTCGTCATCATCAACACACTATACCCACTAAAGCATGCACATACAGCAATCAGCAAATAATGGCTGCTCTACTACTTCTACTACTACTACTACTACTGCTGCTGCTGCTCCTACCATCCGTTTGTCCGTTTCCATAGAGACGAGATGACCTGTCTTCGTTAAGAGGAAGAATCGCTGCGAGTCCAAAGATACGACGACTACCCCCTAGTGAAATCAATGAACGGGAAGAGTAGGAAATAAAAAGGGGGGGGGGTATGAGGAGCATGAATCATGATCCAACGTGAATGAAGGTCGGTAGAGCAACATCCCGACGATATAAATCGGTATGATACGATAAGAAGCACACTCCTCCTCCTCCTCCTCCTCCTCCGCCTCTTTCTCACCCCCTCCCACACATGTTTATATCATCAAAGTTAGCCAACCTTGAAGCTGTAGGACGGCATTGCAGAACCAAGGTCCTGCCCAAATGGTAATAATAATAAAAATAGTAAAGAGTTGTTATTCTTCTTATTATTATCTAGCCTTGGCCGTCGTCATCATCGTCATCATCATCATGCTGCTCCGTGACGACAGCAGCAAGCTCAAGCATGGAAAGGGCTCTCTCACATCATTACCAGCCAGAAATAGCTGTGTTGCTTCTTCCTTCCGTGCTTCTCCTCCCCTCCCTCCCCTCCCTCCTCACCCTCCTCCACCGTCGCGGTGTGATGATTTCCATCAGCACCCTCTTCTTCATCATCAACAGCATCGCCGTCGCTGGCGCTACTGCGGGCGAGCCCATCCCCCCCCCCATCTTCGTCCTCATCACGAGTGCTCCGCCATTTGTTTCTCCTCCGTCTGCTACCGCTTTTACTAGTAGTGCTGTGCGACGATGAGGAAGAGGAGGAGGAGTAGTCCCTTGCCGCCTTGGTGTTCTTCACCTTGGCCATCGACTTCTTCTTCCTCTTCCTCCTCCTCTTGTTACTACTACTACTACTACTACTACTACTACTATCCGCTGCTTTGGGAGAAGAACTGCTGCTGCTGCTGCTGCTGCCACTACTCCTGCGCTCTCTGCTACTCGTGCTACGACGGCGCCGACGGTTGCTGGTACTTTTAGTACTGGAAGAGGTAGTAGAAGTCGGAGAGCCGGCGAGGAGGTTATTGCCTAGCGCCGTGCAGTCTATGGTTGACTCTGTTCGGAAACACCGTGCGAGGAAGCGGCCTTCTGAATCGATCCCAACAACGCGGTACCTTGTTGATGATGAGGAGGAAGAGGGGGGGGGGGAGGGAGGAGGAAGGAGGAGGGGGATTGCAGCGGCGACGATGATCATAACCACGGTGATAAAAATGGCGATAATGATTATGATGATGCTTGGTTGGTGATACTGCTACAGCAGGTGCCTATCTCCACGATTTTGAGTATCACCCCGCCCCCTCCCCTTACTTTTCGCTGCGAGTTGCATGCAAACCGCGAGCAGCTGTATTAGTAGTGATAGTGGTGGTGGTGGTGGTAGTAGTAGTAGATATGCTGTTACCGAGGAGAGCTCGTGACTATAAGCGACAGCAATTTTGTCTGAGCGCTAGAGCTGAGGGGAAAGAGCGGGGGGGGGGTGGGGGAGGGAGGTAGGCCGTAAGGCATAACAACGAGAAGGAGAAGAAGCAGCGAATAATGTTGGGAAAATTGCATAAATGCAGCACAAGCTTTCTTTCATCGCATCGTGGGTTTGTTAAGAGTTGTTGTATATGTTCGTGTAATCGTTGCTTGTTCTGGTAGTACGTACGTCTTATTGAAGTGGGAGCGCAGTGTTAGCTCATTTGATTCTTGATAGTACAACTCTGATACGCGGCCTTCTCCATCCTAATTGTCGGTGATGCATCATCGCCAAAACAGCAAAAGTAGCGTTTGTTTGACAATGCGCTCACAAGTTGAGAGAATGCGTTATGTTGGGGGTCAATGAGAGGACAACGCCCAATGACTTTCATCACTATCTTACTTGGTCCTTATTCTCCTTTCGTTTCTTCTTACTGTTAGTTGTGAGTGATTGGTATTGCATGACTAACCGCCCAGATGATGAAGTCGTGCGATGCGGAGAGGCGGTACATCTTATCGTCAAATTGAGGAGGTGTTTGCCATATCTGCTTTGGGACGTAGACACGACTAGGCAACGAATAAGAAGAGGAGGAGGGGGAGGAGGAGGAGGCTGTAGTGCTGTCACGGCTTTGTCTAGAATCAGCAGCACTGCCACCACCACGATGGTCGATCGTGAAGCTAGGCGTTGAATATAAGGAATCGAAGGAAACATAGGCCTTCACTACTCCCTGAGAAGATTATTACCATTATCACTACTACTGCTACTATTACTATTTCCACAATAAAAAGGGGTGATGGGTGATGATAAATGATCTTGTTATCGCTTTATGTATCAATTATGACTCCAAATCCATCTCCCCTCCCCCTCCCCTCCTTCCATTCATCTGCAATCGCCCAAGTGCAGTTGTTAAAAAGAGGACATTGCACTAAAGAATGAATTAGCCCCAAATACTTTTCCGTTCTCTTCTTCTTCTTTTCATTGTTACTGCAATCGCTGGGTGCTTACGCTGCTGGATTTGACATAGAAATTGCGTACAGAACAACTGCGTGCGGCAAAAGGCATGAGGAGACAACAACAGTCACCTCTTCGCAATCCAGCTCGTCGACATCAGGGACTTTATAGGAGTAGCCAGTAGGTGGGTTAAGTAGTGCCTCCGTGGGTAGGTTTTTCCTCCCAAATATCTCAATTCGCTGCTCTATACGATCTTTCTCAGACTCGCTTGCTTTGTCGGGTACTACCGCCGGTGTCTTCTTGTTACGTTTCGTCTTCTTCTTCTTCTTCTTCTTCTTCTTCGTTTTCTTTTTGAGGTTCTTCCTTTTCTTCGTTCTTAATTCTTTATTATTATCATTTCTGGTGGACCGAGCGTGTTTCCTTCCGGATTCGCTGGAAGGTTCCCAATCTTCTTCATCTTCGTCGTTCGTGCCCAGTTGGTGCTCGGATGAACGTAGTTGCTGGAGTGATAACTCTTTAGACCCCCCGTGGTATGCTATCTTCGGAAATGATTGGCTGCTATCATATAAGAAGAAAGTGGGTTCATGAACATGGTCGTCTTCCTCTGTTTGGCCTATCATCGCCCCCTCTTCCTCCTCAAGTACAGGGTCGCCCTCCTCAAGTAGCACGGCACTCTCTTGCGGTGCCGATCCAAACCATTCTTCCAGCTTGGCCGAGGGGCCAGACTTCTTCATGGACGATCCTTCTTTCTCATAGCCATTGGTGGTTGTAGTGTTGGCGATCAGCGTGAAGAGGAAGAAGAGGAGCATAGGGTGAGGGACCACCCCAACCCCATTGCCCCTGGGGCTCATCCCAGGCGAAGGAATCACTCGGAAATTGATCGGCGTTTATATACATGCGACATGGATTTAGTCATGCCGCAAATCGTAAATCATCAATACTTCGCCCTTAAGCAATGCCCAGAACGTTCTCGTTCTTTCTGATCGTCTCTCGATTGCCTATCCTCCTTGTCGCAGGTAATAAATTGAGGTGTTTATCATTGTCGTAGTTAATAAATGTAGGGTATTTCCACCGATTCCGATGATGGCGCTACCAGACGCCGAAACGTTCCCGATCGAACGACCCAGACAAGGTCTAGATCTAACCCCATTTTCAGCCATCAGTCACCTATTAGCTTGCCAAACTGTAGGCTGAGGTTACGCTGCTTCAGGCTGGAACTCCCAAGAGCCAGAGTATGTTCTTGCTTGCCTCATAAACACAGCGCATCGGCGGGGGCTGACATGTCTTAATGTTTGCCAACAGGTAATACTCGCTCCCTTGATTCTCCTGCATTCAGAGAGTCAACAAACCTTTCGAAGAAGAGCGTTGCAAAGCCATCCCTCTTTCAATCGACTGAAGATAAAATTTACACTCGCTAGCCGGCTCATTCGCTACTGTGTGGAGAGGAGGACTAAATAAATACAGCAGCGAGAGAGAGAGAGAGAGAGAGAGAGAGAGAGAGTAGGTCTTGCTTTGCGTAAGACATACGCTAACACTTCATCAAACATGATGAGTTGGTTTGCATGTTGCAATAATCGTATTGTCGCGCCACCGCCTCCAACCGCTCGAGGCAGCAAAAATCCACTTGAAAAGACCCCCAAAAGCCCTGAGAGAAGTCCTCGCTCTCCCCGATCCGGTAAACGTTCTCAGAAACGTTCCTCAAAGAAAAGAGGCAGCTCCCCGAAGAGGAGGGGGGCTCCGGAGATCCCAGATGCGTCAATATTGGCTGATATTCACAGGCCAACTCAATCTGTTACGCGAATTTCGCGGAGAAATCCTTCGAGGAAAGCAGTGACGACGCCCACAACCTCTCCCAACAGCTCCATTTTGAACACCAACAACAAAGGTACCAGTCTTGTGATGCTGCTGGATATGTTCGTATTTCTCATTCGCTTTCTTACTGAATAGGGGGAAAGAAGACTTCGAAAAAAATGCAAGGAAAGTTCTCAGATTTGAAATAGTAAGTCGTTCTAACCCACCCCCGTCAGAGCTTCTGTCCTTCTTTTTCTTGAACAAAAGAATGCTCACACACACACACACACACACACACACACACACACACACAAACACATAAACACAGATAATCACGACTTCTATAATAATAATTGTTTGTCGTCAGCTCGCAGGACAAAAATAAAACGATTGTGATCGAATCGGACTCTGAGGATGACGACGAGAATGCTACCTTAGCGTCTCCATGGGGATCGAGTGATGGAAAGTTCTCTAGAGTTATCTCGCCAAAGAGAGGGAAAAGGAAGAATATGACCAAACAGGAGCGAAACGGTAGAGGAAATTAAATCGGGAATGAAGATATGAACGTGCATAAGTTGTTGAATTGCTTTTTCGTCAGTATTGAGGGCAAGGGTAAGGAAGAAGCTGACTCCTCTCCAGATTCTTATGGTCCGAACGATGATGACGACATAATCATCCTTTTCATTAATTCCTAGCATCGCTAAGATTGATTCTCCCCCCTTCCTCCCTTTTAAAGTTTCAAAATCGCCTGGGCTTCTGGGAAGGGCCAGTGCAGAAGAAATCAACGACGAAGGGATGGAAGGATCTTTACTTTTACCTACGACGACATGACTTAGATGGAGTCGCTTCTCTTTACGTCTCGTCGACGAAAGAAGAGGTGAGAGAGAGAGGGGAGGGGGGGGGGGGGGGGGGGTTGGCCCATTCACTTGGTTCTATGCGTTTCTGTCGTTTTTTTAACTCGAAACGCACGAGGAATGATTCTAGGTGAGTCTGCTTAAGCGAGCATTATTATCTCCCTCCAATGTCGTGATTATTTGTCCGTGCCCCTTCCCACAGATGAAGCATGCGCTCCAAAGTGATGGAACCCTCAAGCTGTCATCGGAGGTGTCCCTGGTGGAAGGCGTCTCGGGCTACGAATGCAACCCGACAGACTTTGAAGAGCTCATCCTCACGCAAGTGAAGAAAGGGGGGAAGAAGAAACGATCATATTACAGATTCCTCGATACTGACGATAAGGAGGGCGCGAAAAGCAGGGATGAGTTCGCTGAAAGGCTGCAAAACTACCTGTGAGAGCTTATTAGTTTCAATATCATATCTTTTGCTCAGCTGCGATATTCTCCCGCCTTAATTTCATGATATGTCTCCAATGTTTAGGGACTTCTTCGATCGCTTGAAGTAGACGGTCTCATCCATGATGCTGGTTGTTGTGGAAGGAGCATGGGAATGGCTGTTCTACTGGCTCCGAAAGCTTCGCACGCAACTCAATCCAGAGAAGACCCAATGCCGAAGAAAGCAGAGCTGGCAGAAACTCTCAGAGATAATGAGGGTTACTTAGATTGATTCTTGAATTTGATTTGTAAGTCTGATGACACTACTGACCTCGTCAACCCTGATAGTATAGAATCCAATCATTCGTTGATAGTTCCCCCGCAATAGCTGAATCGTATGTGTATAACAAGTAATAAAAAGTGCTAATCAAGTGAAGTAATAATAGCACGCTGCGACTATATGCATTATATAATGCAGTGAAATCGCCAGCTGCTCGTCCCTGCTGCAATGTGCTGGTCTGCCTATGCATGATGCGGTGCATGCACAAAAATGATTGACTTTACAATGGTGTGATGCTCTTATTATAAATGCTACAAGAGAGCATATGCATCTTTTGCATAATATATATCTCTTATTGCTGTGTGGGCGCACAGCACGCACGTATCGATGTTGACACATGTGTGCAACTGTGCATAGCTAGATAGCATCGCATGCTCAATTGCTGACTGCGATATACGGATGTGATGAAGTAATAATTAAATCTTTCCAATAGTCATCCCACTGTAACTAATATGTAGCGTATGTATAGCAGCACTAGCGGCGGCTAAAGTTGTTTGCTGACTAGCGTATGCATTTAAACACTACAGAAACACGCTAATACAGACGCTAATGCACATTTTATCCACACGCAAACATTGCTGCCGACAAGCATGATTGGCCATGTGGCGCACAATTGACGACATACAGCGCCATGCGGGCACATTCGCTGTGCTGCGCTATAGGTCGCATGTCCATGCACGCGATGAGGCCTACTTACGTTGTTCGTCGAATGCTTATTGCTCAGCGCACATACTGTGTATATGTAATAACAACGCGGGCAAACCAATGCAATGTGCCAGCAGCAGTGTTAAGCAAATTTACAAATCGGTGGTTTAAGGATGAACATTCACCATGGTCGGAAACGTGTAGCAGTCGGGCTTCGCGCGGCCTATCTAAAACCCATCAAGGGCCAAATAGCTGCGTTGGCAAGAAGAAGTGTGTCTCCCTATGGGAAACGGCGGCGGTTAATTAATAGAGGGAGCTTCTTCCGCAGAACGGGCAGTTGTACTCCTTTGAATACCTAATACATATGTCCGGCAAACAGCAGCATCATATTCGTTACAACCTTCACATTTGTGGTACTGAGTGGTAAAGGAATAATCGCATCATCGTATGGTTTTGGCCCCGCAACGAAGCCGTAGCTGAGCCTCAAATTGTGGTAATCGGAATCTACAAATTGCCTAGATCTATCTTTTCAAGCTAGGTATTTTAAAGCGGCGCTACTTATTGTAGTAAGGCTACTAGTTATCTTGGTCAGAAAGGTGGGGTTGCATGCGGCGAGGCGATCTCTTGTTTCTCAGCTGTTACCCTTCATCTGCGATTGTGAATTGTCTCTTGCATTTCTGGCATGGGACCTGATGATAATGATGATAGTGATGGTGATGATGATGATAATAATGATGATGAGCGTAGCAAGCGACATAACCAGATACGTGTTCCCCTCCCACTCCATTGCTTGAAATAAGTTGACCCACATGCAGGACGCACCCACACAGTTCAACTTTTCCGGATTTGGTCCCCCCCCCCCCCCCCACTCCCCCACCAAACTCCCCTCCACAGCCCCACCATGACATATTGGAGAAATCCATGAGGTGCCATTTCTACTATCATTTCACCTAATTTAGGGACGGTAGCCGATGACATTAGTAACACACACACACACACACACAGAGAGAGAGAGAGAGAGAGAGAGAGAGAGAGGGAGGAGAGGAAGAATGAAGAGTGAGAAACTAAAATATAGTTTGATATAAGCGTCCTCCTCCTTTCTATTCTACAGCATGTCTGGGCAGCATGGGGAAAAGGGGGCGGCATTTACCATCCTGGAGATTCGCTCTCATCGCTTTGAGCTTCTCCTTGTTCTTAGCATCTTGCTCGTCAGCCTTTGCCATGGCTTTCGAAAGTTCTTCAGCTGTTACAGTCTGAAGGAATGGCGGTGTCAATGATGATGATGGTAATGGTGGTGGTGATGATGATAAAGTTCAACGAAATCTACGTCGGTGATTGTGTGTGTGTGTGTGTGTGTGTGTGTGTGTGTACATAAAGAAAGTAACGGTAGGAGAAAGTACAGTATTATTCTATAATTCCTCTTTATCTTCACCACATGCATCATCATCATCATCCATTGCGCAAAGTACATTATCCTCATTTTTTTTCTCATCCTCCTCCTTCGAATCTTGCTTCTTATCGTCCTTTTTCTCCTCCTCTCCGGGCCAAGCCTCAAACTTAAGGAAGGCCTGTGCGTGTGCGTGTGTGTGTGTGTGTGTGTGTGTGTGTGTATGTGTTTGTGTGCAGCGGTTGGTTCTTGTGGTATTCAATGAGAGCAAGCAGGCACGGAGAAGGCAAGAGAGGAAAAAAATCGAAGCTGCGTCATCAAACGGAATAGCAACACGTACTTTGGGCGAGAAGGCCCTTTTCCTCCCCCACCCCCCCCTCTCTCCCTCCCTCTCCTTTTCCACACCCCCCCCACACTCGAGACCTTGAAATACTCCAAGCCATCTGTGACTTTGTATGACCCGAAAGAGCCTTGGTTCTTGTCCACAGATTCCTCCTATCGAAAGGTGAAGGCGACGATGACGACGAGCACAATCATGACTATCAATGGGAGGATGAGAAGGAAAAATGGAGAAAAAGAGAACAAGCGACGATATAGGCGGAGAGAGTGAGAGAGCAAAGCTGCTCACTATGTTAATATCTCCCCCCCCCGGAAATACAAAAAACATCAGAAGAATTTTTCGAAAATATTCATAGTCTTTTAGAGTACGAAAATGAGGAGGGGGGAAAGGGGTGCAATCTGATTGATTTCTGCAGCGTAATCATCTATGTTGGTGGGCCTCTCTCTGACGCACATAGGTCTTTTCCTTCGCGGCATTCATCTGCAACCAACCACAAAATGTATCGATTTAATCGATGATTCGACATTGCTTACGTTTAAAAACGGCAAGAAGACACATTTATAGCCAAGGAAGACGTGGCCAATGGTAACGTGATTTGGGAAAGCAAAAACATGCTTGAACGTCACACAGCATTAGTGTTGGTAGCGTACGTCCTCAGGATCGTCAGTCATGTATTGGAACTCCAGCCACCTCCTGCAAAAGCGAGTGGCGAGGAAACATCATCATCATCATCATCTTTACCGAGATTCGATGAATAGGCATCGTTGCCACATGAATGAGTACGGACAGGGTCGATCTTCATCATGATTTTCTCTCTCTCTCTCTCTCTCTCTCTCTCTCTCTCTCTTTCTCTCTCTCTCTCTCACACACACACACACACACACACGGCTGCTGATGTGTTCTCTCTGTCTCCTTACGAGTGGTGTGCGCACGAGCCCCTGAACTTCTCATAGAGGATGTAGACCCCCATCAGGACAGCTACTGCCTGTGGAACGAGGAGAGAATGGTCAACCTAGCATGCATCGACCAACACACGCGTGCAGCAGCAGCTTCGGGGTTACTTACAAAGAAAAAGAAGGACTGGAAGTTTGCCAGATGCCCAAGCCTCAACGTCTTCATTACGTTTTCGGCGCTTGCTAAGCTCGATGGCAATGGCGCAGGGGTCCTGACGGTTGGGGAGACGGCCATTTGCATGCACACCACACACAAACATAAGCAAGCAAACCGAGAAAGAGGAAGTGAGAGTACCAGAGTACGGAGAGAGAGAGAGAGAGAGAGAGAGAGAGAGAGAGAGAGAGACGCAGTAGTAATAGTAGTGCTAGAGTCGTAGTATATTTACCATGTTGGTGAGGAGAAAAACCACATAGATGCCAGAGCGTGCAGGATGATAGCCCACGGCAGTATTTTAATAACCATCACTGGGATGTCGTAATTAAGCTTCCTTGGCTTTTTGTAGTAGCGCAAGAACGCATACCGATCAACGTAGTACGTGACGATGAGGTATCTAATAATAATAATAATAGTAATAATAATAATAATAATAATAATAATAATAATAGTAATAATAATAACGCCAAGAGTAGACTTAGTTCGTTGAAATCGTGGTGGTGGTGGTTGTTGTTGTTATTGCTCATGTTGCTGAACAGCTTGTGTGGACTATCGATCTCATAGTTTCATGATTGGTGTTTAAGATGTACAAAATACAATTCGCAGAGAAAGTCGTCACAAGTGATGCTACAACCCTCCCCCCCTTTTTTTCTCTTCTCTCTCTCTCTCTCTCTCTCTCTCTCTCTCACACACACACACACACACACACACACACACACTCTCACTCACTCACTCACTCACTCACTCACTCACCCCAGCGAGAGGAGCGGGACAACGGGGAGGGCAGTCATGTAGACAAATGCCGTGAAGAAAATGTTCATGAGAACGGCGTAGCGCTCTGCGACTTGCTGCGAGTTTCAGGAAGGAACAGTACCAAGGTGGCAAGGGAGGCGATGGGGGGAGGTTGGGCGGGGGGGGGGGATGTGTAAGAGCAAGGAACGTGAAAACATAGCGAAGGGATTGTTATTGAGGATGAAGCAGAGATAGAGAAACGAGGACAAATCTTTAATGTGCGGGAAAATGGTATTTCTTGGCGAGAATCCTCTCGTCTCTCCAATGATGACGTACGACGATGACAGAGTGTGCTACTACCCATTCTGGCCCATACATCCGCGTGTTCAGCATATACTGCGTGCGAGCCTCTGGCTCACAACAGCAACACTTACAACACTTATCCCAACACTAAACGAAAACGAGGGAAGTGAGAGGGAGGGGGGGGGAGTGAGGGGGAAAAGGGGGGATGGGCACAATCAGAAAAGAAAAGAGAAAGACCATAGTAGAGTAGATAGGTATTTGTGCATTATGAAACCCCCTATAGACCTTTTTATTTTGACGGCATTGATAGCAAGAAGGCTTGCAGCACACTGCCACGGGATATGCGAACGTGATGATGAAGAAAATGACAATAGATTGGCCCACGATCTAAGTTGGAGGGGGTTGGGGGGGGGGGGGGGGGGAAGGGAAAACTTCCCGGTCCATTGGTGCTGCTACGGAAAAAAATACCCTTCCTTTTAGAGAAAATATAAAAAAACAGTTTTTGTTACCGACCTACATGGTTTTGAAACTTCCCGCCAACCCTTCCGGGGTTGCC